>JAFBJU010000607.1:169254-212106 GCA_016785305.1 Colistium nudipinnis
GGGGGGGGGGGGGGGGGGGGGGGGTGTTCTCGGCGTGTGTACGGTGTCGCTGATGAACTCGAAGCAATCTGCCAAACGGTGAGGACCGAGTCGATGGTTTCCATGGTTACGAGGAGGAGGGGACTGCGCGCACTCTTGAAACCAGTGAGCCCAGAGGATGTTTTTTTTTTTGTGTGTCTGGACTGCAGTGATTACCTCATGAAGGAAGTGACTACTACCGACATGGAGATTATACCTGTGTTGACTCATATGCGCACTGAGCAGCAAGATTCTCACAAATCAAGTCACATGACATTTTGGAAAAGTGGTCACCACTACCTGCACCACCATGTCAAATGAGGGGAGAGTATCTGTGTCTATGTCAGAATGGCATCTCAATAACTTTAATATAAATGAATGGAATTAGTTTGACCGCAAATTGGTTTTGATGCAGTATAGAAATATTAAATCCTTAGAAAAGATAAATGATGAAATCATTTGTTAATAATGTGTCACTTTTTACATTAGTAACCCTGATAAATGTTTTCAAGAAACATCCAGTAAAATAAATGTGGAAGGTGACAGGTGAGGTCAGTGTAGGGGTTCTTGCGCTCAAACTCATTAAAAAGAATACGATTTTGGAAGCACACGCCGGTTTTCAATTCCAGTTTCAACTTCTGTATCGGACAGTCTGACTTTAGATCCGTCCATCCCAACTTTGAGCACTCCTCCGCCCCGAGCGTTACCTTCTTGGTGTGCGGGGAGGAGTCCAGGGTGCTGCCGTAGTCCTGCGGGTGCATCATGGTCATGTCGGAGCAGCTGTCGTCCAGCACCTCCTGCATGCTGTTCACGCTGCTGCTCTGGCTGCCCGTGCTCACCGAGGTGCTGGGGATGGAGTGGTTGCTGCCCAGGCTGTTCATCTTACAGCTGGCCGCCTCGCTGTCCTGCAGGTCAACACACAGACACGCACACGAACGCACACACACAATATTTAACAACGACACGGGTTAATGCGCGCGCAAAAATATACAAACTAACACCTCGGGATTGCGTTCGAGACAGAGTCACCAAAAAGAGCCTATTAACCTCTCATTGTTCAGGTGTGTGTGTGTGTGTGTGTGTGAGATTAGAGGTCCACTTGTGTGTTTGTGATGGATAAAGGGAGACCAACTGCACGGCGGTTCAAGGAGAGGAGACAATCGAGTTGAGTCTCCATCAGCAGTCCTTGATGCTATTATAACCCTTTCCACATTCCCTTACAACCAGAGGCAGCTTTGAGGCTGCGGGTTTGGGGCCGCTTGATGCAGTGAGGTCGGGTGGCTGCTTTGAGCTGCACCACGTGGTGTGGGATGACTCTGCTGTGGCTGCAGGCCGTCCAATGCCAGCCCATACTGCCTCAGGACAGGGTCAAATAAGGGCCATTCTTAGTTATCTCCGTGTCAGGCTGCAGGAGAAAGGCCTCAATAACACCACTCCAGACGGAGACACCTGACATGTCCCTTTGTGCTCCGGGTCTGAGATTCTCTGTTGGTGGCAGATAATCCTGCACTGATGACTCAAGTCAAATGGGGGGGGGGGGGATCTCACTGCAGTGCACCACGTGTTAAATGTGGAGTAGGGCCGGAAAGATTAGCTGATCAATCAATCAATGACTGATTTTCTGGTTATTATCATTACTGAATCACCATCCGACAGAGAAAATCTGAGGAACATATGATGGAGCTCGTCAGATAATGTCAGCTATTTTAAAAATACTCCAACTAATCTTTCGATGGATGATTTAATCTGAAAATAATCGTTTGATGAAAATGTAGCCGTATCCTTTCCCATGAAACGCTTTCCAAATGAACCCCCCCCCCGCCCTCCCCCTCATCCCCTTCCCTCTTTCGTTCTCCCACCTCCTCCTCCTCCTGGCTCTCTCCCATGAGCCCGTTGTGCTTCTCCTGGTAGAGGATCTTCTTCATCTTGCGGTACTGCAGATTGTCCAGCTCGCGCACGGCATCCTTGGTCCTCTGGATGAGGTCGATGAGAATGCGCGGTGACCGTTCCCGGCGTACAAAATCATGCTGGGCAAAGGAAAATATGGAAAGAGTAGGTTAGTCGGTGAGGGCCTAGGTTTAGTAAAGGCAAATTTAAAAAATATATATCTTTCTTATACTGCAATCTGATTCAAGTGATGTAGCAAGTTCAGCCATCATACAACACACAACTATGGGTGTGAAATGGTTCATTTTAGTTAATGCCAATCACGTTTCTTCAATCATAGCTGAAAACATTATTCAATGTTTGTAAATAAATGTTCCACTTTCGACAGTCCTTACTTTCAGCCTATTATTTTAATTTCAATTACATCACAACTGGGACCATCACTAGAGGGCGCCTGTATGTTGCTCAGCTGGTCCTGGGACTCCAGCATCTTCTACACTGAGGCACACATGGGATGTGTGAACGATTGTCCATAAAATCGATTTTCACAAAGACTCCTAATCCTCTTATTTACAGAAGCTAATGTCTAGAAATGTCAAGTAAATTAATGTTACATTTAATTAAATTACAGCAAGAAGCTGAAACACAAGATATATAACCACGTTTTGCTCTTGTTCCTAAATGCCTAGACACCATTTCCTGCCTATTATTTGAGGATTCTTTTGGATTAATCATTTAACAGTTGTACACTAAAATGATCAGTGAATTTTTGTTGAGTATATTTTTACTGAAATCTTTCTGTAACGTGATCAAAGTGTAATTTGGGCCATTAGATCTCTTTGTAATGTAATGCAATTTAATATGTGCATTGTTACATAATACGGTCGGGGGGGGGCAGGATTTTGGTGGGGTCAATTTGCGGACATCACATTGAAAAATAAAAATACAACAAATAAAATGAAACACCTTCTCTGCCCGGCTATACCACCCACTTCATCATACACCTCAACTTCGTGACTCATTCATAAACGATTCTGACAAATAAAATGAAACACCTTCTCTGCCCGGCTATACCACCCACTTCATCATACACCTCAACTCTCATTCATAAACGATTCTGTGCATAAATGGCTACAATCTTTGCGAAGTCAGACTACTGAATTAAAATGTATATATATATATATATATATACACACACACACACAAACACACACACACACACACACATACATATATACAGACAGACTGTGCCGAAAAAAATATATACGAGGTCTATTTCCAGCTCTCTTTCCCTGCACACCTTCCTCTCCATGTGACAGATGCTGGTGTAATGGGTAAGTCAGGACACGGGGGGAATGACATCACACTCTGAAAATAGAGCCGAGAGTGATTTGTCCCGTTTTTTTCTGACGGACCTCCGGAGTGTGGGAGCCAGGCCACCCCTGTCCCATCCACCACCAGCCATTCCTCCTCATTATACGGGCTGTGTTAAAGAGAAGTGGCAGCATCACCAGCCTCTTCGACCACATTTAGTCTCTCCAGTAGGATTATGTGGTTTGTTAGTTAATATATGAGATTTAAAAAAAATAAACAAAAAATACACTCACACCAACATCACCCAGAGCTATTTTTAACAGTAAAAAGAGAGTGATTTTTGCATTAATGGTGAGTACTTATGGGAGGAGGCCACTTAGCGGTTATTATTTCACTATTCATATGATTAGAATTACTCTGAACGAACGTTCAGTGAGAGAGTGTGGTTAACCCGAACAGCGATATCTCAAGGCCCCCTGATTAGTGACCTGATTTCCCCTTTAAAGAGCTTGGAGGGAGGGTGTGTGTGTGTGTGTGTGTGTGTGTTTATGTGTGCATTATTTTGTAGAAGGGAAAGTAGAGAATTAATCATCAAAAAAAAAGCTCTCCAACATAAAGCAGCCCCTGACACTGATCCAAAATCTGTTGCCTACTTATCCCTGTTGAATGGCTGTTCAGACAGGATTTGGTGCAGAGGAAGAGTGAATACCTGTCTGAACAGACAAGTTATCCTGAGGAAAGGGTCCGGAGGGGGGGGCACTGACTCCTGACTCCTTTTAAACCGTTGTGCTTTCTTTTTTTTTTTAAATGACAGCGGATACATGATACAATTATTTAAATTTAAAGCTTGAAAGTTCCTTTCTAGACCTGGAAAATGGATGAACTTTTCAATGAAAAAATACTAATATTGCAAAAGTCCACCTTTTAAAATTGCATTTTTCGTGGGCCTGACCAAGTTTAATTTTTAAAATTTTTCTCCTTGTATTTTTTTTTTTTAAATAGCACATGGCATGGGAAGATACTCAGCCATATGGCTGATATGACCAGCTTTGATAAAATGATCACGTGGACCCTAATCACAAGACTATGATATGCAAGCAGCATCCACACAGACTCTGTGGAGCCCTGAAGGACCGTGGCCCAGAGGCTCAACAAAAGCAGCACAGTTACAACAAGAAGGGGGGAAAAAAAAAAAAAAAAAAGCAGCAGTTGTCAGCAGGGTGCTTGAGACCTGCGCTGGAAAGAACACACTGCGTATCTGTTTGTATATTAGGGAGGCGTGGGTGGGTGACTCATCCGCACGGCTTCGAGGACTAACTGAGGCAGGAAGTGAGGTCACAGCTGGAGGGATTACGGACGAGGCCCACTCACTCTTAGCAGCTCCCCTGACGAGGGTCTGTCCTGAGGAATTTTCAGTAGGCAGTAGTCGACAAAGCTCCGGAAGGGGTCAGACCTGGGTGAAGAGGACAATGAGATGGAGGTCATGGATTCCCCTTCTCAGGCAAAACATATTTAAATCCGAATAAGTTAAACTATATATATATATTGCAGTGACAATCTAATGATATGCTTAATTGTCCTTTAAAGTTTAACGTTGGGAATAATCTCTTCCTCTCCTTACAGTGGCAATTAATTAGCCAGAACCATCCTATGGAATCTCTCAGCACAGCCCCATATATGAACCGTATATTATGTAAATACGCGGAGCAATGGGAGCTGTGCAAGAACGAGCGACTCATCTACAAACATGACCATGCTGACACAATCTACGGAACAGTGTACGAGGTTTTTTGATTTAGGTCATTAAGTAAAGCAGCTTATGACATCATTGAGGATTTTGATATTTTGGAATATGGACATTCAGGGTCACCGCAGGGTCATTTCGTGCCATATAGCGGCACCGCTCCACCACATAGTTCCGACTCAGACTTGAAGGGACATGTTCCCCCGTGGTTTGCCGAGTGGATGCCTAGGCACTGTGCCGTTGTGTTTGTGTAGTGCAGAAGTAACACCACGGAGCCGATGTCTCTGCTCGTCTCATCTGGCGGGATTGTTGCCAACGCCTCGAGGCCGCCGGAGCTCCCAAAATACCACAACCCCGTGCCACCCCGCACAGGCGCTCACCTCAGCACCGTCAGAAAACCCAACACTACATATACAAAAAGGTGTTCTCCGAACACAGTTGTAAGGCAGAAAATTCCAACGCACCCCCGCCTCATTCTTCTGATGGCTGGATTTATCTTTTATCAGAAACCCCACAATGCACGCTGTCGCGTAAAGTGTGAAAATGAAGCCGTAATTAATTGAGAGCATGGGTAGAAGGCACGGGAAGGCCACCGATGGCTTTAGGCTGCTCTGAGGCAGAGAGAGAGAGAGAGAGAGAGCCATGTGCAGAAAATACACACTCTTGCAATATATTACAAGAAATAAAATGTGCGCAACTTTGCATGCCAAGGCTCTCAATGGCTTCATTCACTTTCACAACATAGTGACGTTGTGAAACAGCATGGAGGTATACGTACAAGAAAGAAGACCAAAAAATGCTGTTAATACTGTGTTGGCCCTCATCACAATATCACCTCCTACATTGAGTGTGAGCAATCTACGTAGCCAATCAGAATAATAGATATATTGAAAAGAGAGGTAATATTTTTGTCGCCTCGCTGATTTTCTGCCAGTATCTTCTTCTTCCCACCATCATCCTTCCAAATGCGCCTTCTCTGCCAAGTTATAATGTGCAAACGATATAATTATGAGTAATCTTGTGTATTATATAACGTATGTGTATGTTAATACGGAGTAATTATATTTGAGAGAATATGGATGATACTTAAGAGAATGTGTTCATAACGTATTTAACAGTTGAGAATATACAATCGTCAAAGAGCGCGGGCTGTGGTGGTAGAGTGCACGCGTTTCACGCTCCATGAAGTCCAAATTATATTTGATGGATGATTAATCTTCTATAAATGGAGCTCTTTCGGCAACAGTGAACGGCCATTATGGTATTACTACGTTTGTGACATAATATAAAAAAAAAACAACAGTCGTTATTAACAATTCCAAATACAGTTCCCCCATTCATTAGTGGCAACGGTTCAATTTTGCGATTCTATCCCATTGCTTGACTGATGAAATGTGCTCCCCCCCCCACCCAACACTGTGGGATGGAAGGGTGATGGGAAGAGATAGCAGAAGAGCTGTTTAAAACCTGCTGGCCTAAATTAAACTGCTTAAAGTTTTTTTTTGATGTCTACAAGGAGAGTCTCTAGAGAATCTATTAGCATCCACAGTCATGAGCTGCGGGGCTGAGAGCCGCCTTAAGTAATGCATAAAGCAGACAGTTTTTTTTTTCTCCATATAACATCTAGAACCCAGAGTCTGTGCACAGAGAAACATCGTAGTTAGTATGTCAAACACATAGAAAAGTGAGATTTAGCTATTAATAATATTAGAATAAGCCCTGCTTTGTTTTTAATGTTTGCATACATTAAAATGGGCTTTTCAGCCCAATAGTAATGATGAGGGGATTTTCACAGTATTTCTTTGGCGGAAGGATTCTCAGGTATTTCCGTAAGAGACTTAAGAGAGTGTGACTTTGCATAAAGCCTGTTGCGTGGATCAAAAGCGGTGCAGATTAACCAATCAATGTCTTTTACTCAGAATCCACCTAATGAGAAAAAGGGAAGTGCAGTGGGATAATACTGGGCCTTGATATTTACACTTAACTGAAGGAAGTGTCTCATTGCTTTCATTAGATTACCATTTTAAATGTGTGTTTATTGTGACAAACGTATGCATTATTAACACACTAACATTAAACACTATTAATTATAATGAAGGGATCCAAAGAAACGTTGGTCTTTGTTTGTTTACTCCGAGTCTCCCAACAGTCATGTTTGTATGTTTAACTCACCATTCGATGGACTGCAGCGCGGGGGAGTCGTTCTGGGCGATGTGATATAAGGCACTCATGGCGTTCATGTTGAACAAGGGCGGTTTACGCTCCGCTGAAATAAGGCGACAGGGGAGGAGACCGAGACGAGTGGTGATTTAGTGCCAAAGCTTTTCCACGACCACAATCGGATTATTCCTCAACTATTTATTTGAATAAATTAACATTTAAAGTTTGCTCCGTCCTCTTGAATCTTGCATCACTTATTTCCTGACTGTATGTGCCTTCACACACATTTTGGAACTAGTGTGATCTATGCTCACCTAGTTCGATGCAGGTGATACCCAGGGACCAGATGTCCACCTTCCCCTCGTACTGACCCTCATCCATGGCTAGGATCACTTCTGGGGCCATCCTAAGGACCACACCCACAAACACACACACATACACACACACACACACAAACACGCACGCGCACGTACACATGCACGCAGTTTAGCAAGTACCAGGTCAAATCCACAAAAATGTTATAATCGGCTAAGCCTCTCACAGCTTTTAAAGACTTAGTTGTGCTGTGACAGGGGCTCAGTTTTTTTTTTTTGAATATATGTGCGCTTCTGTAAACATGACCAGTGATGCAAAGTTGTACGGTTGGCAGCCAGCTCATCACCAGTCCAGCTGTTAATGTGATGATTTCATTCACTATCAAATCTGCCAACAGTGTGAGAGGAAAGTAAAGCTGGAGATTAACACGCGACATATTGACATAAACCAATGTATGTAACATTGCTATTTTCATATGGCCGTTAAAGTGCTGTCCTTCTCACAAATCATTCGCATCACTGGGTCTAACGCAAATGTATGTGCTGACTTGACCAACAAAATTCCAATAATGTATGAGATTGGCCTCGGGCATCAAAATTGAGAAATCACAACAAACATGAAAAATTCAGACCCGGCAACAAAACGCTTCTAATTTCTAATAGAAAAAAAAAATACTCCAACAAAACTATTCCACTTCATAAGCTGAGCCTAGCTGTATGTCTTGTGTCTTGTGTACACTAACCAGTAAGGTGTTCCCACAAAGGAGTTGGCGGGCGAGGCAATGGAGGCGGAGCCAAAGTCGGCCAGTTTGACCTGACCAAGCTCGGTCAGCAGGATGTTACCAGCTTTCACATCTCTGCGTGGAGAGAGAGAGAAAGCGAGAGAGAGAGAGAGAGAGAGAGAGAGAGAGAGAGAGAGAGAGAGAGAGGGGGAGGAAGCGAGTGGAGAGAGAGAGAAAGCGAGAGAGAGAGAGAGAGAGAGAGAGAGAGAGAGAGAGAGAGAGAGAGAGGGGGATGAAGCGAGGGAGCATGAGGAAGACCAGACGGAGGATATATACCTTTTTAATCAGGTGGGTCAGGAAGTGAATATGCCAATCAAATTGGCCAATGGGAACCGGTGAGACATCCTCAAAGAATGTTCCTGTCGGGAAACATTTTCAAGTGAAGAAACAAACCCGCTCACCTGTGAATCATGTTGTGGGAATGTAGATAGGCCAGTCCTAGCAAGGCACCATGGGTAATGGCAGCAATTTCCACCTCTTGGAGGGGTTTCTTGTGAACTTGGGGAGAACAAGAGCACAGCAGAAATGATTAATAATGTAATGACTTAGCATTTTAACAAGAGCCCCACAGAAAGGCTCACACAATAAAGGAAAGTATCTTGATACAATTGTGAGGCGGAGCCGATAAATGTCATGGCGATGGCGATCATCACAGTTTTTTAGATGAATAAACAGTGCGATGATAAAGCCATTATAAAGTACACCCAGCGGTCCAGCATAGCAGCGTAGAAACTTTACACAGACCAAAGTTCAAACGCACACGAGCGGGCCAACCGCCATCCGAGTGCGTCCACGTCTAGGTCTGCGTGGTCGAGGAAGGCCTGATGTTATTTCTCGGCCTTGATCGGGGCCTTTCCTCCGACGTGGAAAATGAACAAACTGCTCGACAAACGCACAAGTGCGTGGCCGCACTTGAACGCAAACATATACACTCACCCTCTAGTAAATCTGATGCGGAGCCCAGGCAGTACTCCATCACCAGCTGAAACAGAAACAGGCAGTTAGGGCGCCACAACTCATCTTACACACGGTGCGCACGCAAACAAACCAGATCCTAAATACAAAGCTTCAAGTCAAGTTTCTGAAAACTGCAAACTGTTCACGTGACAGTGGAGACACTGACAGAGAAGAAAAGAATATGACCGAAAGGAGGTGTTGGAGAAGACAAATAAACAGCAGTGAGATGGAACTAGGACAGCAAGAGACATGAAGCGGGATCCACGGACCCAGGCAGTGTTGTCTTTCAAGTAGCAGCCTTTGTACTCGATGGTGTTTGGGTGCCGCAGCTGTCCCAAGAACTTGACCTCCTTAATGATGTCCTGCCACTTCTGCAAAAAAAAAAAAGTCAGATTTCACTTGAGACACACGCAGACCGTAAAAAAAACGACACGCGCATGCCCAATAACACACCAGTGGCACTGCCGTGGTTTCTGCTGCGGCACAGCTGTCCTTATTGTAGTAACCACTGGATGCACACAGGCATTGTGGCTTTTATTTATCGGTCTCACACAACTCAGACTCGTTAGAAATAGTTGAGCGAGAGTAATACAAAAAAACATCAGCTAAAATGTCCAAAGATGTGTCATTATGTGTGTGTGTGTGTGTGTGTGTGTATGTGTGTGTTTGCGTCTTACTTCGGTAGTCTGCTTGCCATTATAGGACATCTTTTTGATGGCCACCACCTCGTTGGAGTAAGAGTTGCGAGCCTGAAAGATAATGGAAATGGAGGCGTTAGGGTTCTATTAACAATCGGACCGTTCCCACAAACATTCATTGTTCTTCCCCCAAGGTATCACGTGACTTTGTTTTGGTCCTCCGGCCCCAAAGCTCTACATCTAAATATTCATATCTATATGAATTCATGATTAACTGCCACACAATGGTATAATACACTATTAAGAAGTAACCGACGTCATTCAAAATGTACTTCTCTGTTGTTCATAAAGATAACAGAAATCAATATGAATCAATACGAAGTGGATATACAGTAGATTTTTTTCCCCCAACTTCAGATGTGAGATTGTAACACAACAAAGCAGCAAACGGATGATGTCAATTTGAAATAATTCACTTTCTTTTTTACTAGACCATAACTTCGAATCCCAAATCATCTATTTCAATCAGAGGGATAAGGCAGCAACAGATTGTTTCATTTGAATTTGACACATCTCCACCCAATCACAGCACTCGAGACCCGGGATAAGGGGCCTGCAGGTACATGCTGCTAGAAGTGTTCATCTCGTCTGTGCACATCCACGTGCCTGTAATGAAGGTGCGGTATTAACCTTGGAGGCATTAGGCTGTGCCGCAGCCTAAGCCCATCTCTCCGCTTCAGCTCGCTCACACATAAATGGGAATTTCATGTTGAGATTTATATTGAATGAGATTAACGGGCATGAGAGTATTCCCATTTGACTTTTTTCCACATTCATTTGATCCCCAATGAGTCATTCCCTTTGGCTTGGGATGTATATACATAGGTGGCCATAGACAGAAAAAAAAATGTGTAAGGCTAACATTTTTAAAATGATTCAGCCTGATTGTCTTGGCAGAAGAGAAGGGCGTGTGTTTGCATTTAACACAAAAGCAGTGTGTAAAAAAAGTGTGTAGTGCGAAACCCTGGGTGACGGACCTGCAAACCCAACCGGGGGAATTCCCTTTGTGACCTCCCACAATGGACTATCTCCTTAGTCTTCCCATGCGTCAGCTATGAACGCGCAGCTGCGTGCATTTATGTGACTACGCATGCATGTTCAGGAACATGGAGTCACTGCACACTTGCGTCATGCAAATAGGCCGTACGCACTATCGGCACTGCAATACGAATGAGTGTTATAACGGCACCTAAAGGGCTATCATGTTGCCTTTTTTATGGGAGTTTAAGATATTTCGCATTCGCATATAAATGTTAACAAACGTCAACATTTTAACTGTAGAAAATGAACATATTTATGTTGAGTAAAAAAAAAAAAAAAAAAAAAGAGGAAGCCCTGTAACACTTCGACCAAAGCTGCCCCGCTTAATGGCTAAGCCAAGCTGTGTGCCAGTTGTAGTGCAAACGCAAAAGTGTGTCAGGGAGCACCGCACTGGCATCGGGGCAGGATTTAAACGCACACTGGGGCCCGTTAGCCAGACGGACACGGGCACCGGAGCTGATAGCGATGTGCGAGGGCTGTTAAATGTGTGTGTGTGTGTGTGTGTGTCATCGTTCACACACACATATGCACACGCACAGACAAACACTTGTCTTGGCATCCGAGCAAATCCTGCCTCTCTGTTTTTCTATACCACCAGAAAATCTGTCTCAGGAGAGAGGATCGTGTGTGTGTGTGTGTGTGTGTGCGCGTGCGGTGGGTGGGTCAGAGGAGAGGAAAGACAGTGGAGAGACGCAGCCTGCTTTCCTCCCCCCGCCACGCAGCTTTGGAGTCAAAGGCTTGATGAGTAATTAGTGGTGATGAAGATGAATAGGAAAGGCTACAGAGAAAGTGCTGAGAGGGAATCTGTCTCCACGTCGTTGCATTCAAAGAGCCACCGCGTCACAGGACACACTCACACGTGCGCAAATCGGTGAATGGATAACAAGGATACGCCACAACAACTGGTTAATGAATAAATCAAAGCTTTGCTCACTTACTAATAATCTTGGGGCCAACAGCGCCGTGCTTCATGTTAGCGCGCGTATTAAATGTCCCAGCCTCTTGTTCCCACACTGTTTTTCTCCCGGATCTATAAACGCTCAGGCTGAGGGAACCAACTTAGTTCATTCCAATAAAGCCGATACATTCCCACAGACAAATTCTCACCACACCATGCAAAAAAAATAAAAAAAGTTCTAAAACTATTCAATCCCTCCGAGGTGCAAACATGATCAATTCGGAGTTCTAGTTCTCGTAAACTTTTATTTTCACACGATTCGTATCCGCGATGTCCTCCGTATACCCTGACAAAAGTTCCGAGGCCATTTCTTCCATGTTCTACTTAATCCAACTGAGAATCCCTTTGAAATGAGTCATGAACATGGGATGAATTCCAGTTTCATAGATTTTTCCTCGAGCCGGGCGCCCAAAGTCGCAACTTACAAAGTAGACGGCGCCGAAGCTGCCATGTCCGATCTCGTGCAGGTCACAGAAGACGTCCTCGGGGTCATCTTTGAAGAAGAGGTCGGCCAGCTCCGGGTCCTTCGGCACTCCTTTCCGTGTAGACGACGGCATCATGGGCTGGACATGGGCTAGGCTCCGGGGGCCGCGCTCACATAAACTCTACCGCCACCAGAGGTCCACGATGGGCCCGGCATTGGCCAGCTAGACCTGGGACACGAAAAAAAGACAGACAATGAGTGGACACTTCATTTTTTGCAGCACAAAACCCATTTTCTTTCCTACAAGTTCAATACGCACTGCGTGTGTGTGTGTGTGTGTGTGTGTGTGTGTTGACGGATGGTGATGAGTCAAGGAGACAGACATTCCTATGATGACGCCGGCAGACTAGCCCTGCTGCCCGAGTCACGGTCCCACTTGCTTGCGTTCACATGTGCACGCACAAAACATGTGAACGCTGAGTCACGGATGCACCGTTTGCGCACACACACGCACGCACGCACGCACGCACGCACGCGTCGTAACAGTCGCCCGCCATGTGTGCGGACGGACGCACAAAACGCTGACTGCTTTGTGCAAGAAGGCCACAGCCGAGCTGTGAAGCGTGTACGCATGCTGGACACCCTGCTCCAGTTAGCTTCACTGCACATGCAACGCACGCACGCACGCACGCACGCACGCACGCACACACACTCCCTCTCATTTCCATCTCTCTCTCTCTTTCAGCATGAAATCTCTCCCCACATGGGCCAGATGCAGCGAGTAAATCTGGCTCCAAAGGCCAGCCCCACGCAGAGCGGGCTGACACACAGGCAAAGACACGAACACGCGCACAGGCGCCCGCGCGCGCGCACACACACATCCAGGCCAAGACAGTAAGCATCAGCATCATCCTAATCCGCCGCTCTTAAAGGGATCTAAGCCATCACACCCACTCCAGAAATATCAGTCTTAAAGGCCAAGTCCTGTCCCCGCTCTCCGCCATGGCACCAGATGCAAGAAAGATGGCAGACTTCAGGCTTCGGGGGATCATCACTTTAGTCACAGTTCAATCGAAGGCCGCAAGTTTTCTGGGAACAATTACGTAACGGCGGCATACGAAAAACTCGCGTCATGCTTGGGTGCAATCCGACCCATTTGAGTTTTCCGCTCATTTAAAGAAAAAGAGGAGAACATCATCACTAGCAGAGCCGCAGGCTGCTCCTCGTATGCCTCCGTCTTCCGAACCGGCCTCCTGAAGCAGCGTGGGGTACTGCGGCCCGACTGAGACAATTTCACCACACGAAGCTTCGATTTCTCTCCAAGAATGCTGCAGGAACGCGCTTAGGAAATAACCGCGAGCTGTCACCGGGCCACGGTTCCTGTTTACCTGCTTACATAATGCGGAAGATTAGTGCCTGGAGGAGTCGTGAGGCACGGAACCGTCCGCGCCTGTGCCGGAGGTGGTGATGGATGATCCGCGAGACGCACACTCAACTATGGCAATGTAACTGCGTGCATATAGACTGTAGACGACTAGAGTTCTTTTTTTTCTTTTTTTTTTTTTTAATATTTACGGGGACCAATGCAGTTCAGTGGGAATGAATGAGGTGAACGGTCAGATTCCCATTCTTTGGACATTTTGGTCAACGTGTATGTTTGTGCCAGTTGTTGTTGTCAGTATTTCTTGCGGTGTGTGTTTACAAACAATATGAAGCTAGCGTTAGTGAATCTGGGCACGTGGTTGTGTGTCTCCTGGTTGCGTCACTGTCGGCCCTGTCTGACGCTCGTCTCTGCTGCGTGACTTTCCAGAGAGATACTGACACACACCCCCCAGTCACACGCGGCTACGCTGCTCCCAGTCATTAAAACAATAAACATAAATATAACAATATATGACATGTAAATATTTGAAGTCAAGAGCATTTCAGAGAGATATTAATAACTTGACAGACCCACCAATAGTGAGGAAGCAGCTTCACAGACTTTAAAAGCAGATCAAAAACGACGAGGATGAAAAAAACGTGGACGAACAAATAAATGAACACCGATGCCACGTGATCCACTCTCCAGACTGCACACTTCCCTCTCGCTCTTCCTCCTCCTCCTCCTCTTCATCCTCTTGTAAGACGTGTGAAGTGATGCCATGTGACAACAACAGTTTGTGACACGGGGGAGGGGGGGGGGCTTGTTGAAGCCGTTACTAGTCCGGGGGGGGGGGGGGGGGGGGGGGGGGGGGGGGGGGGGGCTTGTTGAAGCCGTTACTAGTCCGGCCAAGCTGTGGTTGAACAGTCCGCTCTGCATGTGTGTGTGTGTGCGTGTGTTTGGGGTTACTGTGGATCTATGAACAGTATTGTGCTGAGAGCTGATTAGGTAAATGGCTTAGACAGATTAAATACTTTGTGTGTGTGTGTGAGTGACTGCGTCTGCGTGAAGTGAAGAACGCCTTGCTACACGCGCACCACTGCGCGACACTGTATATGTGTGCATTCCTGTGTACGTGTAGGGGTTCCAGATGCAGTCGGAGTGAATGAGACGGTGCGTGTGTGCGGGTGCGATTTGCCATATACAATAAATGATATATCATAAAGGCAAATTATATGTAGGAGAGATTACACGGTTTATGCTAATCCGGAATGTCCAGAGCTGCGCACACTTACGCTGCCAAAGTTTGACATGCACACACAAGAAACCCACGAGCACACAAACACATGCACCTAGCCACCCCCGTGTTGGCGTTGCTATGACTAATTGATGTAGCAACATGTTGTTGTAGCACTAAGTCCATGAGGCTGGTGGATATGGCTGCACTGTGCGCCATGTGCTGCAAGCCAGTCACATTTAAATGGGACACCGCACTTTCAGCCCTCTGCTAATTATATGAAACAATAATTTCGAAGGAAGATCCCAGCAGACAAAGAAACGGGCTGCCGATGCTCTGAGAAAAAAAAAAGTTCTGATTATAAACACACCTGATTCAACCTGCTCAAACAAGGTCCAACTTCATGGGCAGGGAAAAAACATATTGTGTTCATTAAAAAAAAAAAGAACTTTCAAAGAAGGATTTACAGATTTGCTTTGCATTTCACAAAAATGAACAGGAATAGCACATAGAAGGATTACTTGATTAAGTAGTAATAGAATTGCATGTGGCTCAGCATATACAGTGTGTGTATGTAGTCTGCATACGACAAGATAAGATTAACTTTGTTTGGGGAACTAAAACTTTCCTTTTTCTTTGCAACTGCCTCTTTTTCCTCGTGAATTCATTTAAAATACTCTAAATGTTTTTCAGCTTTTAAAATAGAGAATTGTGTGGGGCCAAGTGTGTTCCGGTACTCTATGAAAGTGCAGAAGGTGCTTGCATACATATGTAGCATGTGTGTGTGTGTATGTGTGTGCGTGTGTGTGTGCGTGTGTGTGTGTGCGTGCGTGCGTGCGTGTGTGTGTGTGTGTGTGTGTGTGTGTGTAGGTGTGTGTAGGTGTGCGTGTGTGTGTAGGTGTGTGTAGGTGTGCGTGTGTGTGTAGGTGTGTGTAGGGGTGCGTGTGTGTGTGCGTGTGTGTGTGCGTGTGTGTGTATAGTTGTGTGTAGGTGTGCGTGTGCGTGTGTGTGTGTGTGTGTGTGTGTGTGTGTGTGTAGGTGTGTGTGCGTGTGTATAGCCAGGGGGGTTAGCGGCTTACTGCCCCCCCTCTCTCAGCTTTAGGCGGAAAAACAAATTAAGCAGACTGCGGGAATTCTTACTGGGATTCAAATCACAAGCTCTAATCAGCGATAGAAAAAAAAAAAAATGGTTAAATCTGACAAATTATGAGTTGAGACATTGTGCTTCTGTTCTAATTATGTAATGATCTTATTCCCTTAACTACCATTATAACGTTACAGAGAGCAAATTTTGCGCTTTAGAGTCGCGTCTGTTCTCGCATGAAGGTGCACGTGCGTGTATGTATGTATGTATGTAAGCCTGGATCATACATGATCCAAGAATGAACATCATCATACATCGTATTATGATAAAAATAAAAAATAAATCACTGCACTTCAGTATCTGTGTCTAATAAAAACTTAAAGACAGAGCAGATTGAAGCTTACATTCCACCCCAGTGCAAGGTCCCTGGAGATTACTGTACTGCGCGTGTGTGTGTGTGTGTGTGACGTGTGCATGCTTGCGTGTGTGTGGTGCGGGCCTCCTGCTCGACATTAAATGGGTTAGCCTAGTGATGAATAATATAAAAGCCTATTTAAATGCACAATGCGGGGTTGTATGGGTGGTGACTAGAGTTTCTCTTCGTCGGAAAATCTGAGAATGGCTTTTTCCTCCGTTCCTCCGAGTGCATGAGTCCATAGACCTGAACCTACGGGGATAGAGCACCTCAGTACGACTCAGTGTCAACTCTGTTATTCTAGAGTTTGAACATGTGCGCATTTTACAATTTTGTAATCAACTGGGAGTCTTGGGGAGTAAAGGCCCCACACGGAAATGCTAGATTTGATCACCTTCCTATTATTCTATACTGCTATTTTTGTTCTCATCGGTAACCTGAGGCCCAACATTTAATCATTAGCAGAATTGCTTTACACCACATGAGTCAATGTTTTGCTTGTCAGTGTACCCAAGTGGTATACATCGCCAAGGCCTTAAAAAAAAAAAAAAATCCATCACTGTGGAATTTAATAGCCCAAACCAGTCTGAACCTCTCAGGTAGAGTACCTGAGAAGTTCACTTGTCTGCAAGTGATGATGAGTTCACATATTTGAAATCAGCCTTTGTCCCGACTTGATTCTTTGCTCCCTCATCAAAAATATTCCCTTCCACCACACCCGATCTCCTTTCAGCTCATTTCCTGTGATTCAGCAGCAAGATTTGCCCCTGGCACAGAAAGTACATTTCTGACACGCCCGCCCGACATTCTGCTCAATCTAATGATTGGTTCGGTTGACAGGTGGATTTACTGTACATTATTGCCCAATATCACAAATGGAAACCACAGACGAACAAAATCTCTCCTTCAGCCACTGGAAACGTAGCACTTTAGTAACTATGAAAAAATGCAAAAACATTTCTTTTTAAGGCTATTATTATCCATTTATAAAACGAATACAATACGATACAACAGTTTAAGAGCGGTGTATGGCTGCAACAGTCAAAAAGGGAGATACTGCCAAGCATAAAATGATCGGACAATGCTTCCACTTTTAGGTAATACATACTGTGTGTGTGTGTGTGTGTGTGTGCGTGTGTGTATATATATATATATATATATTTGAATTCTTGCTGCCAACATGTAACCTCTAATTATGTCTCAGCAGCACCCACACGCAGGAATTCACACGGATGCAAGCATGCAGGCAACTTGAAAAAAGTTGGGATGTAGGTCAGGGAAACTTTGCCTCCTCCCAGACTCACTTTTAACGCAGTGTGACAGAGGGCTGGTTAGCCGTTATGTACATCAGTGAGCCGTCAGGGCAGCAATCTTTCATTACGAGGTAAACAAGACCCAGTTTGCACTCGGCTGTTGCCCCTGCGGGCTGTCTGACTACAACATGAAGGGGATCTCTCTCTCTCTCTCTCTCACACAGGCAGACAGACGCACAAACACATTGAATGTACACAGATGAAAAATAATGACCTGTAGACTGACATCAGTGAGAAAAGTCTGCAAAAAAACCCAGTATAGCCTGTCAGACATTTACTTGGTTCATTTAGACAATTTGCAGGTTGGAAATGATGATTAAAATGACTGACGGGGATTATGAGCAAAACTAAAGTAAACACTCGATAAGAAAACCAATAAAAAAAAAAAAATACATACCTGTAGAAAACGTGTAAAGGGGGAGTGTGAGGATAGCTACCGTCTCCTTCTGCTTCTCCTTCTCCCTTATTCTCTCCTCAGTTTAAAGCCAAACTTGACTTCTTGTCGACTTTCCTCATGACCAGAATAACGCTGTACCTGAGTAAGAGAGGGCAAGACATAAGAGGAGGATAAGATGGTGTGAATCGGTTTAAATTAGTACGTTAAGAGGTTGAATACATGCCCGAAAACTGTGCTTGTGATAAAGTGACTAGAGCTAAAATGATAAATGCAATAACAGTGGCTGATAAATAGTTCATTCATTCGCAGCATTTATGACAATGGATTCATCATTTAAGCTATGCAGAGGATAGCAACATAGAATCCATAGCCTACATAAATACATTTGGACTTTGGACCAAATGACCAGTTCGAAACAGGCAATGTTTCACCATTTGATGACGTATTCATCAGAAAATATTGTCTGCACTTTCATCTCGGAGGAAAATGATCTTTGGCTGCAGGCCAAAGCTTTGAATACTACATGGCCACTTAAACATTTAAAAAGATATTAATAAAAAAAACGCGTGTCTTTTGGCACAGATGATTATAGAATGCACTTGTGATTTTACAAAGACCAATTGTCTGCATTGCAGTTTGTCAAACTTACAGAATGTTGTGATACATTAAGCAGCTCATCAAACACGAGAGGAGCAAAAAGGAACGTGCTGTTCTTCCGGGTCAAGAGTGAAGTAAAGCTTTCGAATCTCAACACCACATACGCTGCCTTGAACAGAAACTCCAGCTTTCACAAACCCACACAAGCAAACGCTAATACAATATTGGGCACATACTGTCACACACTTACACACACGGCATACAACAAATCGGAGTGAGCAGTTCTGACATGGGTGCACTGCCAGCTATTGGACTTGGGTGTCATCACGACAAGGAGTTGGTACGGCATCAACAACATCACAACCTTGCCCTCCTATCACACACTCTCACACACACACACACACACACACACACACACACGCACACAACAAGACTTACAAGGCCAGCATACAATAATAAACCCACTGCTGTCTACAAGCATGCTGAGGGTCAGGGAGAGCAGCAGTTCCAGTATTCAGCAGATTAATGACCCCGTGACCTTTGCTTTGAGCTGCCTAACACCTCTGCTCCCGCCTCTCCCATTCTATCACTTTTATGACTTTGCTCTTCAGCCCGACCCCGGCCAAACTCCTCTGTCGTTCTGATCATGCCTGGCAGAAGATTGGGTGCTCGGAGGAAAAAAAAAGCAAAAAAAAAAACCCACTTTCAATAATAAAAGAAGAGAGGATGGAGGGATGAGAGCAGAGGGATAAAAATGTATTGTGCCCCCTTTGAGTGTCCCTGAATGATTTATAACACAAACTGACGCTCGCAGGAGCCTCTGGGAAAGTTGTGGCTGCACTTCTGCTCCTCGCTCGCTCCACCCTGCTCGGCGTTTGTGACCGAGCAACACAAAGACATAAATAGATGGAGAGAAAAACACCGCACGGGTAACACTGCGTTTGAGTAGCTCTTACTTTCTTTTCGCCGAATTCCAATTAACATCGACACTTAAAGCACTCCACTCATAGTATGTTATCCCTCTCCATAAAAACTTTGAGTCACGATTTTCTGTGAATTCAATCAACATTAGTGAGACTCAAGTGTACACAAACACTTGACAGGTGATTCACAGTGACTGCGGTGGGCTTTCGCAGAGTCATGCTGGCGGTAGGTGTACTTTAAATTTCATGTTCCACCGCAAAATACTCCTTTAAATAAAGCCAAGACCAAACAGACCCGATACGAGGCAATTTTTCGCAATATAGAAATATGGTCCCAGGATGAAAATGAAATAATCCAGAGAGATAGAAAGAAAGTAAACATTATGTCCTGATTACCCTGCCAGGACGGCATTGGTGTGGATTTTTATAGCAGTGACTCATTTTCACAGAACGAAGAACACGCACACACGCACCCACAAACGCACACACAACCATCTAAAGCTGGGTTTGAAAACTTCGGGGCAGCACTCGTCTTAGGAGCTCAGAGACACCACTGAGACGTGCCCGCGTACAAACGCACACATATACACAAACCTAGACTTCAAAATGCTGAATCGAATCTAAGGTGCGTAAAACTTGGAATTTTTTGTCACTACAATATCACATTGGTAAGCTGACATGCAAAGAGGAAGAGGCGAGGAACCCTCTTGTAAGACAGACACAACCTTTCATTTTTTTATTTTGTTGTTGGCCACATCCTGTAACTTCAATAATATTGGAGCATCCTGTGAGCTGATTGGATAAGACCAACACAGCATACGAGGACATTCGCTGAGCGATAAGAGGAACCACACACTATCTCAAACATGGGTTGCAGTTGTCATAATAAACTGTAAATACTAAAACATGCAGATGAGTTTTGCTATGTTTAAAGGTGGCTTAATTTACCGGGCATTACTGTAAACAGGACCGTTTTCTTTTTAACCTGCGAAAGCGCTCAACCTTTAAACCGCGTTACCCTTAATGACAATAAAACACAGAGCCACAACCCTGCCCTCCACAGACATGCCCATTAATGCAGATTAGCTCCAGTGCCAACCCAAATCATTCACACTTCTGGCTAAGCAGACGACAGCCGCTCCTACTTTTCACCCCGAAGCTTTAGGTCAACACAAATCTTAATCTCCATATTGATGTAGAAAAGCCTATTTCAATGATATAGATTTACAAGGAGTTACATAATGGGAACAGCACGCACACAAACACACGACAAGACATAAAAGCCTTCGCACGTGCGAACCATTATCACACCGTTTTTCCCCATGCACATGTCCACATATGGGATTTGTGAACAGAGAGGCAGCGAGGCAATATTACATTATTCTAGGGCATGTGTGAGATATCTGAGACGAACCAATGGGCTGTGGTGGGAATATAATCTCCCTCCATGTGACATGTTATGGCACCGTCAGTGTACACTTTTAATGTCATCATATGTCTCACACAAAGATTCCAGGAAACATCCAACATTAATAAAAAAAAAAAAAGAAAAAGGAAGGAAAACTCAATTCATCGTTCCTGTCCTATTTTGACCTAAAACACGCCAGTGAAAATGTTTATATTATATCTAAAGCTATAAGTAAAGCATAACACACTGCTACCAGTTTTCCTGTGAGGGTGCAGTTATGTGGTTTTCACACAGGGAGAGATAATAAAGTTACCTCTCCAAAATAAACTGCAGAGGGAAAGCTTCATTAATCCCAGTTCCCTGAGGATCACCTACGCTGAGAAAAGAGCTCATTCCAACAGAATCAAAACCTCTAAATGTACACGTGGATATATATATTTTTTTTTCCAGGAGCCAAAAGGTTCAGATTAGATACACAACCTGTGTCCACAGGACAAGGCTTTGTATTCATTTTCAGTTGCCTTGGAATACTTTCTCTCCCAAGAGCCACAAACGTATTCTTTCTCTCCAAGTCGGAGAGCGCCACGTCGGTAAGTTTTGGACATATGTGTGTGTTCTTGTTCATGAAATGTGAATGTGTGAAGTCACACATATGCCAAAAAAACCTAACATTTGCCATACCTATGCACCAAAAAACATCGCCGATTCAATGTGAAAGCCTTTATGGAGCAAACCCATGAATCCAGAGGGGGTGTGTGTGTGTGTATGTGTGTGTGTGTGGGTGTGTGTGTGTGTGTGTGTCGGTCTGTCCCTCTGGAGCAAAGCCTGGAGTTTTCTCTATTAAAGCCATTCATCCTCTCTGGCAACTATCAGTGTGTGAGTGTGGTAGCGAATTTTCAGCTGAGCTCTTCTTTTTTTTTTTGCTTTTCTCCGACCCAGTCAATACTGTGTGTGGTCTACTATTTAGCTTTTTTCAAACCCACACACAAACAAAACCAGTCTTTGCACTGTCTTTTGACAAAACCCTCCCTCTTAAATAAACACGCACACACACGCACACACACGCACACACACAGAACGAAACAAGCAAAACACACTAAGTGCAGTGTCACATCACAGAGCGCCATCACCGGCCTGTTAAATTATTCAACGGCTCCTCATAGACAATTTTGCACATCAGAGGAGGTGAGGGAGGAGGAGGAGGAGCCGTGGATTGTTCATGAGAACCACTAGTGAGGATTGTGTTCTAATCAACAGGTCACACATGCACACAAAAACACGTAAACACACACACAGGAGAGGGAAAAGGAGAGGGATCTAGAAAGCGGCACTAGTGAGGCTACAATTTGACCAAACCAGGGAATCCGATCCAGTTTCATTTTTCAAATGAGAATATAATACATCCTTGTGCTTAATATAACCTGCCATCCAGCATAACTACAGACTCTCAACCCACAGTGATGGTTTTAGCCCTTCCACTGCTTTGTTTAGAAGGGCGTTGGAAGGGCTCCCTTGACCTGCTATGGTGACACCCAAGAAGAGCCAGAGACACACACCGAAACCAAGACATGTAAACACGTCTCACATTTATACAGTAAATCATAGCAGTTTGAATAAACTGTTCTATTTCTTACCTTTAGGGCTCTATAAAAACCCTTGAGGGAGACATTCTACCAATATTGTCAAAGCATGAAAGAACAAGAAGACTTTCAACTTTATTAATCAGTAAGAAAAGTTAAGATGATGTATTGTCCCACAGTGGAGAAGGATGAGTGCATAAAAACCCATGTAGTGGCTATAGTGACTATCATTTTTTGGAAATATTTAAATCGGATTAATCCGATGTTTAAAATCTAAAATAAAGCAGATATCCATCCATATCCATATTGCTTGCCTTTAAAGGGGTTGAAGGGGGGGATGGAGCCAATATTGAACAAGAAGGTTGTCAGCCAATCACAGGGGCCAATGACTTTCACACCTACACTGTTACTTAACACTTACTGTAGAACATTGAAAATGAATAAAGAATTTATAATTCAGGAGATTGGACTGCAAGACAGCACACTTATAATGGTAATGATTTCAAAGCCAAAGCTATGAAAAGTGTGTGCATATTCTCACCCCTCACTTTCTCTGCAACATGCATTTTCTGTGACATTCCTTTAGTAAAACAAATCTAAATGTAGGAGTTTTGTTTTTATGTAATTTATTTTCTCTCAGGCACTCATTTTGGTTAAAGTCTCTCGAAAAAAAAAAAAAACTCATACGCCCAGCACACGAACGTTTCATCATTTTAAAAGCACGACTCCACCGGCGCCACCTCCTCTAAGCTGACTCACTAAAACACCAACATGCTCGAGATGATGTGTTCAAAGCAATGCTGTTACATTCTGCTATTTAGGTATTTATTAGTAGGTGTAATGTTTATTTATTTATTTTTTATAATTGTTTTCTTAGAAAAGGACTAAAAACTGATAAGAGTACAACCACTCATCTTCCTAGTCACTGTTATCTGTGGTCTCCCACATTAAAAAAAAAAAATCAGCTCGGCCTTGAAAATCCCCTGGTGTGCACCAAGACTTAGTCACTGGCCCCAAGAGAATCTGAGATATAAAAAAAAACCAAAACACTCAAATCACCTAAGGGCACATGCATGTATACCCAGATCTCCCATTCCCAACTTGGACAAAAACTACCCAACATCCACTTGGATTCTTGCTGGGTGTCAGTAAGAGAACACAAGTGTATGGGCAGTGTGAGAGTGTTTTGTTTCAATCAGTGTCTTTTGAGTTAAGTGAGAGAAGGGGACAAAGGGTTAACAATATGAAAATGAAAAACAAAGAAAGAGAGATAAATAAAAGTGCAAAGGAGAGGGGGGGGGTACATGACCAGGATGCTCCAACAGTAGAACAGATGTGGGCCTACAAACATCCTGTCACCAAAAACAACCCACAATCTCAAATCTGTAACATGATTGCAGATGCAATTGTTACCGTTCAAAATCTTAAAACCCGGCCATCACACTCGCATATTGGCCTTCAAAACCTCTTCTTCTGCATTTCCATTAGGCACGTGGTGTTCAGGTGGCCGACGCTGCCGGTTAATCATCTCTAACCAGAACAACAAAGGTTGGGTGACTGGAGAGCCAGTCAATCACAGGCTTGAACAGGCTGTAATTTGTAAAGCATTGGCCCATGCGAGCCAAATTCAATTCATGAAGTTGACCTAAGGTCATCTGGGTTCACCGGGGTGCTCGCCAGCTCAGTCTCATAAAACAATGTCAGCGCTCACACTGCTGATGACTGATTTACGACGTACGAGTCACAGTATCAATGAAATCTCCCCCGAGGAGCCAATGTATTCACAAACTTAGAGCGTGCATAATATGAATAGGTAACAAAAATATCTACTAACAAGAGCAAAATGTAAATTGCACACATTGCTTGTTGTAATCTACAGAAAAAAATACTGGGGGGAAAAAAAAAACATCTAAAATAAGACTACACATAATTACTCAACATCCGCTCTTGTACCCCTGGGACAATTATTTCCCCAGCTTTGGCATGCTTACGCCATAACAGCATAATCAAAAATAGAACAGTCACACGTGCAGAGTAAATTATACCCTCAGCTAGAGTAGAATCTTATTCAATCAGGTATTTATAAGGCGATGATAAAAAAAAAATCTTTATTGCACACGAGCAAAGTGTTTTCCTATACAAACAAACAAAAAAAAACACTGTTCATGGGGTAATTTTACCAAGAGGATATGACTAACATCTAGACAGGCTCAGAGATACATGCCAGTGACGAATATTATTAAACTGACATGAAGAATTAAAATGGAACCGATAGTCATCTTCCTTAACATTAACAAAAAAAGATTTCAAGGACAGACACACACAATGTCAATGTAAAGAACATGCGCGCACGCACGCACGCACACACATAAACACACACACACACACTGTCTGTGCCTCATCACTTAAACTGCTTTCAGACAGACCCTGAGGTCCAGACATTTTCCAGGAACTTGTCCATAAGGGTTGTATAGTGTCACGATCGCATGACTTATAGCTCATGTGTTGGCTCCTGCATATGCTACTGATGCATCATCCTTTGCCTGAATGTTGTGAACTCACCCCCCCCTTAGTCTCCTGTTGCACTGTTCATAATGGGATGCGTATGAATATACTTCCAGAACTTTAGATGAGTTTATGTCTGAAAACGTTGAAACCATTGTATATCATTTCCACCAAAGGACAACTCAGTTGCAGACTCATGCTTTGCTCTGACATTAATCTGCATGAAGAGAATGGTTGGTACGATAATTTGCAATACATTCTAAAAATCGTAAAAATTGTATTTAAAATCTCCAAAACGTTTACGCTGCAGTGAAATTAAAATACAGGCAAGAAATACAATTATACTAATTCTAGCTGTTGATTTGGATAACGGGCAGAGACAACATTACGAGTAAATATGAATTCATTTCGGTCATTTTGGTCTTAGCCTTTGGACGCCAAATTGTGACCGACCCTGGCTGACGCATCAGACGCTTGCTGTTGCAGATCTGCTATAGAAGCAAAACAAACACCATCTAATGGGCACTGCTGTTTATACCAATGTTGCAATATTCACGAACACTGGCCACATCTAGCTAGGCTCAGCTGGGACGTGGTGACTAGATGGACCATATTGACTGGGCAATAACCCAGGGCCCGTTTATGACACTATCAATTACCAGCCGTATTGATTTTCATTGTGGCTGCAAAAATATTCTTCAGCTGCGCTCCCAAACACCCGACACCCATGGAGTCACACGCGCACCCACGGAAAAAAACAGCACCACCAAACAATGCATGGGTGTTCCGAGGCCACCGTAAACATGTTGCAATGCAGAGCACGCTACTGCAGATGCAGCTGATGTACGAGCACATACATCAGCTCATAAATGGTGTTTTTGTTTTTTTCCATAATAAAATAATTAAACAGGTTGCGAGTAGCGGAACCAAACTACCACTATCTACCACTATTTCCTCCATGCTGCTGGTGCGAGAGCCCGAAAAACTAACATTGAGACCCTTTGCCCACAAAAATATTTTAATCTTTTCAACGGCCTTATTTCCCTAATCGGCCAAAGGAGGCACGCCAAATTCAGAGCCATGCCAACCAACGAGCACGAGTCTATTCCAGATCTTCTAAGTAGCTGATAAATGGTTTCCCATGTATGGATCTCGCATAGGCCGCCTGTGCTGGGTGAATGAAACGTCCTCTCTGACTTTTGCGAAGCCCGTGTTCTTGGAGGGAAAACAATGATGTCATGGATTCGTTCGCCAGGGCCTCCAGGGATGGCAGGGGATGTTGTGATTCACAGTTGTGTTCAGGACTCCCACAGCTGTCGAAGCTTTAATAGCGAGAATAAAAAATTGCCCAGCGTCCAGTCGTGTATCACGGGGGGGGCCATGTGGTTCCTGCTATCATTGCTGAACAATATTTTTGTTTTTGGCACTATGTGAACCAAACCGATTTTCAGAAGGAGACTGTGGCTGTCGGCTGACCGTGGTGAGAGACGGACCAAAAAAGAACGGCGGTGGGGAGGGACGCGTGTGTTCAAAGTCTGCGTTTGGTTCCTCACTACATCACGGTCACCACACAATACTAACATGATCATTCCCCTATAGTTCATATTTGATCCGTATGATAGAGGACCTACGTCGCATCAACATGGAAATAAACTGACCATCACAGTAGATGAAATGAGAATTGCCTGAGAAGGTGCAGGCTCATTTGTGATAATGCCTCAATGGATGTGACGAAGTAGTAAGTACCTCAGCAATCTACGCTACGACCTTCCTCTCCCTCCCTTGCCTGCAGTAGAAAAGACAGAATGAGCAGCATAAAAATAAAGGAGAAAAGACAGGCAAATTAAGCAGAGGATCCCCCCCCCCCCCCAAAAAAAGGAAACACACATCTAGGGCACTGAGTCATTTCCCCTGTGTGTTGCCTCTTCCTCTTCAAAACATACACTGACAGTATAAATTATGTACATCATCACTGGGGTTAACGCAGAGTGGGAGAGGGCCCCTGGGTTTAAGACCTGAGGATTTCAGCGTTTTCATCCCCGTTAAGTCTGCCCGCAATTAGTTTGGGAATTAAATCAAGCTATGAACTCCCCCTTCCTCTTTTAGATCTTCGTCCACGCCTCTATTACACACACGCATGCACAAAAAAAAAGAGAGTAAATGGAACTATCTGGCCTGCAGAAGACAGAATTTACCCACATACTGTATATAGCTTAAAGCAATAGCCACCTACACTATAATTACTTGGGGTGATACACTAAACCTGGCATATACTTCAGGGCATATGCAGAAAAATGTTTGTGGTAGCCAGGCCTTAGTTCACAAGGACAGTGTCAAACTCAGTAGACTACCGTGCAATTCTTTTTTAAATTCTGCTGCTCTTATCTGATGGTCCAGCTTTACTGTTCCTGGAGGAATCTAATCATTTCTGCAACTTCTCCACCCTGTCTCTGCAATAGGGGGGTGGTGAGGGGTGTTATAGAACAGTTACTTTTTCCTGCCATTAAATCTTCACTAATACTACTTCCCTATCACTAAAGGGCTGATTCCGCCTACAATTGCAGAGCCATGAACCGTTCTGGTCCCATACGAACAGAGTATCAAACCGGGCCAAATTATCCTGCAGTGTGTCACAGGCTGGATTGGAACCCACCCCCTCAGCACCATTACAAAAAGTAAGCATCCAACATATTTGGAGTGGACTCATGAGAGCATCACCAACCGACCGTCGCTGGTTCGGCCAGCCCTCGCTATGCAGTCTGATCTCACCAGAATACACAGATGACCTCCACAATCCCCAAAACCCGGTAGTCCTTTGTGTGTCGCCAATTAATAATGAAGGGTGAAAATCTTAATACTGCAAATATTTGTCCGGAAAAAAAGGCGGGAGCATAAATGATTAAAGGGAGACTATTATTTATAAAACAGAGTCCAGTAAATCAGCATTAGGCAGTATGTGTGTGTCTGAGAAAGAATGACAGGGCTGGAGAAACAGATATAAGCTCTCAGGGTAGATGAATGTCAGTTGTACTTGGTGTCCGTAATGGCCCTCAATCATAGTTATGATTTTGACTTTGAAAGCGTGCGTGTGTGCGTGCATGTGTGTCCCTGTTGGCCAGCGCGGGTACTCAGCATTTAACCCTGGAATAAGAAATAAATCCGTGAATGACTTCTGAAGACGGTCCTGTGTGTAAAAGTGATCACAAAGAGTATCAACGACAAAATCCAGCCTGTGTTTACTGGTGAGAACGGTAACTTGAACCTTGACAGATAATCTGGCAGCAATTTTGTCGCTTGCTTCCTGCTCGGACAATGAATTGATTAGGAAGAAAGTACAAAGAGCTTTTTCCTATGCGACATGGATCCTCTCTCACACAAAGAAACAACGGCTGGACACTGGTTATGCAAACTAAATTCAATAAAAAACCTAGGAAGGGTGTGTTCGTGCGTGATTGTCTTTGACCTCATGGTCTGATCATTTCACCATTTTCTCACTTGTCCCCTGGGACGACATCATCCCCGCAATTATCCTAAGACTGTGTCCTCCTGGCTTTCTAGCGCTGCACATCTGGTTCATTTGTGTGCACTGCGGAGAGCTTGTATCTGTGAGTGAGTAAGAGAGGAAACAGGAAGGGGTGTTGACTGGAGTGTAATCCAAGTCACACTTTAATTGGACAATTGAAATTACAATTGAAATTTCAATTGAATTTTAAAATAGCTGTGTCTAACCAACAGCGTAACCTCCATCATTTGTTAACCCGGTTGGCCCTGTTGTCCTGTATAAAAAAAAAAAAATCACTGTTGGAGGGGAGTCCTGTGAAAAAATAAATAAATAAAAAACACACCCTGCCAACTGTGGCGCAGACTTAACTAAAAATTGAAAAATAAAAGTCATGTTTAGCCGGATTCCCTGCTGGATTGTGAGAGCCACAACCCAATCTCCCCCTGATTCATCAGAGGCAAATCTCCACTTGACCCAATGGAGGCTGTCCAGGCGCAGCATTAGGGATGCACAGAGGCCTAGATTCTCCTGGGACGGGGGGGGGGTTTGGCACACACTCCGGTCGCCTGGCAGATGAGGAGTTATCAAGCATTTATTTCAGGGTTTGGCGATGGATGAAGTTTCAATGGGATTTTTACCATGCGACAGCACCTTTAAAAAAAACCCTTCACCATTTGGGTTAATGCTTAGGAATGAATGCACGTCAGCGCTCATTAAATAATGCCAATTTTGCCAACATTGACCATAGAATCATCTATGCTGCGGACCAGGAAGTGCTCAACATGCACAATGATAAATAAGTGAAAGACTGAGACACAAAAGCGCTTTGGGAAGGCAAAAAGAAGCCCCCAAAAATAGACCGGTGTGACGCGACCTCACCCCCACTCACATCAGCAAACATGCCCATCACAATTATGTATCCTCAGCCGGGCTGGCAGCGCGTACGGTCGTCCCAGCTGGATGCATGCCGGGGAGGGTCGGCAGAAAGGATGAACATGCAGGTCTATGACATGACGCCCTGAACATTGCAAAGACCACTGATAACAGTGAACCGTGTGGGTCTAAAACTAAGCTCCGCCTAAGACAGATGTAGCCAGACATAATGGGGGTTGAAGAGAAGGGGTACAGGGGGTGGGGGGGGGGGGGGGGGGGGGGGGGGGGCACAGCTGAAACCTCGCCGAGGGAGAGGAGGCACGTTTCTAATGAAGGGCTGTAATCAAGTCGCTCATGCTAACCTCCCACACCCAGTCAGGTTGACTTGCCAAAAATGCCTCTCTTATGACGAAGGGTTTAGTATGCTTGGGGAAGAAAACAAAAGAGCAGAAGAACAGTCCATGTAATGCACATGACGGAATGATGTATTCAAGACAGATGTAGCCAGACATAATGGGGGTTGAAGAGAAGGGGTACAGGGGGTGGGGGGGGTGGGGGGGTCGATTCATGGTCACAGCTGAAACCTCGCCGAGGGAGAGGAGGCACGTTTCTAATGAAGGGCTGTAATCAAGTCGCTCATGCTAACCTCCCACACCCAGTCAGGTCGACTTGCCAAAAATGCCTCTCTTATGACGAAGGGTTTAGTATGCTTGGGGAAGAAAACAAAAGAGCAGAAGAACAGTCCATGTAATGCACATGACGGAATGATGTATTCAAGAACAAATCTGTTCTGCATTTTGGCATATAATATATCAACATTGCATGTGGTAAAGATGGTAATCCAGATGTCATGCTTGTCTGAAATACGTGAAAGTGAATAAGGGGGGGGGGGAGAGCCGATGTGCCAGGTGAATTAAGGTTGACATGCGCCTCCAGACACGAGTCCCAATAGATGTCTTCTAACGCGCACAATATTTTCAGCTGTTCAGTGTGCGACAGCTGGACACTACCCCTGGTCAAAGAACCAAACCCGATGGTGAGACGGAGGCGATTTCTAGCAGAGCGAAGAGGCGAGTGAGGAGCAGAAGTGGCACACTCACAGGGGAGGCATTTGTTGTCGAGACATCTGTTGGGCCTCGACTTCCTCCCCCCAAAACAGCTTTCAGGAGACCAAGGCCGTGACTCAGGTCCACACCAGCTGCTGGGCCATGACTCGACCAGTTTCCCCATTTTTCTCCTACGACTCCCATAACAATCGGTGGTGCGAATACACATTCTCCCCACAAATCCAGAGGTGAAGCCCTGATTGAATAGTTCCCCATTACGACCCTGTCCTGGCCTCTGTGGACGTAGACCACCACCAACATGGATAATATCATTTTTGGCGTGCTGAGGTTTCTTTTAGCGTTTTTTTTTTTTTTAACACACAAACATAAGATGATGTAGTCCGTCTTTGCTACACACTGCATTGTTTCCCCTACCATTACCTTGGGGGATATGTCCAACCATACCGTTGGATGCAGAAGGGTCGATATAGTGAGGACGTAGCCAACTTCCAGGTCTCTAGGACCTTCATATCACAATTTATTCCAAAAAGGTGTCATCCTGGAGTGGTTTTCATCCCCAACCCTATCCCCAAGCCCTAACCCAATCCCCTAACCTTGTCCCTGCAAACCTAGGGGAAACACTGCACTGCCTTGATGCCCACCATAAAAAGGATTACCAGCCACCCGCTGTGAACAATAGCATGTGTATGTAGTCTTCATATTCTTATTAATTCAATTAGGTGCCACTATTACTTGACATTAAACCTGCTAAAAAAATATCCATACTGGTTCTCGCTCTCTTGCTGCCTTCACCAGACTCTGATCTTTCAGCAGGGAAGAGTTTTTTTTCTGTCTTTTGAATCATTAAAAGCAGAAGACATGAACACATCTGCTCAGATAGGAGGGATGGGGGGGAAGGGAGGGCATAATTCTCCTCCTCCTCGTCTGAGACAGCATTCCTGTATTAGACATGCTAAACCAGATCACTGCACAACATTAGGCCCGACAGCAGCACTTTAATATTTGATGCGCTCTGCTACTGTGGCACAAACCACCAAACTGCTGTAGCCCTGGTTAAACTGACAATTGTCCAACGTTTTTTTCCCGGAGTCAGCCCTCCACTGCGTGGAAGTGGGGAAAAGTTCATCACTCTCCGCAGAGAAGGGTGGGAGATGCTGAGGTGCACTTGTCCGCAGGGAGGAGTCACGGGTCGCCCCGGATGCAGAGCAAAACCTGCCAAGACTTTTCCCACTGGCATCAAAGATTCCATTTTTGGAAAATGGCATAATATTTGACACTTAAAGCTGACCAAGAACACAAACTCATTTACATATACGGTAACAAGCCACCAGTCATGCGGGCCCACCGGTGACACAGCTGAGCAGGTAAACATGTAAACGTTGAAATCCAGAGGAACCAACACAAGGGGAGCGAGGGCGGAAGGGTCACGCAATCTGGGAAGACATCGCAAGCTGGAAAATAGCCAAGCCTAAAGGAGGCCGTCCAAAATACTGTTTTCAGTGCCAATTCAAATAGGCCCACAGTCCTGTAAGGCTGCAGGCCAGCACGTATGGCTTTAGATTGTTCTTAAATTAGACAAGTCGGGTTTACTAAGTGAGATTGCATTAGACATTGCAGGACATTAGAAGAGCTGTTAAACAGGAGATTACACAACATAAAAATCCCACCAACAATTATAACTGTTATAGCCTTGTGATGTTATGAAGTGCCGCTGGCTTAATGACACGTAGCCAGGCAAATGGCAAAACAAGATGATTCAAATAAAAGTTTCTTGAAGTGAGTGTAATACTTCAAAACGAACAAACTCCCGTCGGGATCAGATGTTAGGTCTCAGCAACAAATCAACAAACTTGGACTTTCTCAAACCCTCTGGTTTATATTAGATACTGGCCACCGTGTGGGCTTTAACCTGATCACTAAATTTGGTGATGTCCTTCCCGTTTCGTCCAAAGCAAATTGAAAAGCTTTTCGTGGATTTACTGCCTCTGTGGGCAAATCCCTTCAGATTAAATGAACTTTATACAAAATGTTGCTGTCACGAGCCCACTGCAACTACTAGATGGAAGCCATTTTTGCACTTTTTTTTGAAGAAAAAGCTGGAGAGGAGAAGCACCAACCTCCCGTGGTGCTTTGTGTTTTAAAGTTTTCCCCACACCCCGATAACTTGCCAATTGCCAGGCGTATAAACCTCACCCAACGATGTCAGGTCTGCTGGTAGTGCCTACAATAAGCTGATTACATCTGAAAACACACCGTTTTTTCTCTTCTGACCTACCAACCACTCTAACAAACATTTGTCCTGGTCCGTGCACCGACGACTTGCACCTGACAACATGTTAATTTCATTTCATTCATTTTGAGTGCGAAACGTCTCCACCCTGCTCCAGCCCCCTTGCCTTGTCACTCCCCCCCCCAGTTAATTCTCAGGCCCGCTCATCCAATTTTGCTCACAGCTTAACCACCACTGCCACTTTGACCTCCACCTTCGCCTGCCAGATCCCTCATCTCCCCAGTAGATCACTTGATCACTTGTAGTTGTTCTTTGTGGCTCAACCATTCATACATAATAGATTCAGGGACTTGCACCTGACAACATGTCTCCACGAAACGTCTCCACCCTGCTCCAGCTTGATTCAGCCCCCTTGCCTTGTCACTCTCCCCCCCCCCCCCCCCCCAATTTTCCCTCCCCCCTCCCCCATTCTCAGGCCCGCTCATCCAATTTTGCTCACAGCTTAACCACCACTGCCACTTTGACCTCCACCTTCGCCTGCCAGATCCCTCATCTCCCCAGTAGATCACTTGATCACTTGTAGTTGTTCTTTGTGGCTCAACCATTCATACATAATAGATTCAGGAAAATAGTCACAGGTAATCCCTAATGCTAAATGTAACTTACCAACGTATAGCAAATTCGTTGTAATCTGTCTTACTGTGGTGAGGGCAGGGAGAGTTGAACATGGCCTCAATGGGATCATTTCCAACACAAACCCCCACCCCATCTCTGACAGCCACATCAGACTAATGTCAAGTGCAGCTGATGAGTCCATTCCCAGGGCCTCCAGCAGCGCACACGCGTACAAATACGACATGCACGCACAGACACACACACACATTCTCAAAAGGATTTGTGTAAATTCATGAAAGGATCCCTAGCTAACGTCTCAATAATCTCTCACACAGCTCTGTAGAGACAACAAAAAGCAATATGCTAATGACTGCTTCTGCCAAAGGAAGCTTGCTGTCATCATATGTATTGAGCCAAATGAAAGCACCGGCACATGTAATAATTCATCAAAAAAAATAACGATTATATAATTTGCCTGTCAAAAATCGAGCTGCCGTGTTTCTCTGCTCTTTGACTTTTGGTCTTGGGATGTCTTGCGTTACGTAACCTGCACTATAAAAAGGTTTCAATTCACCACATAAGGCTAAACTCAGCCGGGTCCAATTGTACAAGACAAGAGCATTTAGTGCGTCACAAACCTGTGTACTATCAGCCCACTGTATCTGACACCAACACACATTCGGTATCTGCCCGACAATATGGTCGAGGGAAAGCTTTACATTTGAACGGCACAATCAGATTAAGATCATAAACGCTCAACTGCCCTAGATACCAACACTAATAAGGAAGTGTGTCACTTTCTGTTCCCGTTGTCAGTTGGTTGGCCTCCTATCTCTAGATTGGTGGTGTCAACAAAAGGGAGGGCTTACCCAACCATGGTGTGGTGTGCCCTCTGAACCAAAGTGCTGTAAAGTAAAGTAGGACACCAAGACTCTTGACTGGAGACAGGATGTCATATGATTGTTTAAAGAAAAGAAAAAAAAGAAAAAAAACATCTGTCAGGGCTTGTGCTTTTCTCCACAGACACGTTTATCGTTTTACTCTCTTTTTGGAACGACATCAGTGTGCACTATTTATTACAATGCTTTCTCTCAGCCTCTAAGCACAAGGAAATGTGTGTGTGTGTGTGTGTGTGTGTGTGTGTGTGTGTGTGTGTGTGTGTGTGTGTGTGTGTGTGTGTGTGTGTGTGTCTTACTACGGAAGGATTGGAATGACATGGGCTTGCATTGTCATCCTGTGGGATTAGAAGATCCTGGCGATCTATGGATGAAATTGCGTGGGCACACTTCTTAGAATAAATATTTCCAAGGGACAGAGAGAGAGAGGGCGTGTGTGCGTGTGTGTGTGTGTGTGTGCGCGTGCGTGTAGCTGTGGGAGCCAGGTCTGCCTCTCACTCATGCGCTCTACAACACACCAGAGATGACATCATGTTGGGTCAGATTGGGTTTTGGTGCTCTTGCTCTCTACAGCTGCCATTCTCCAGCACCTCGCGTTAGACGACACACACCGACATGCAGCCATGACCACCTCTTGCAAGCGTTGCAAGCGGGACTCTTTGAGATTTAAAATAAAAAGGCGAATGACGTACGGTTATCGCCTCTGCAATATATGCACGAAACACACAAACGTGTAGTGGATTAAATCCCAGCTGGTCCACCCCCCCCTCCCCTACAGGGAGACGGAGTGAGTGTAGTGAAATGTGTCTTGGCTCGTGTTACACCGTCAGCGCTGACAGCCATTGTGATAGTAAAAAATCTCACTGACGACAACGTAGGTGCCACGGTCCTTCCACATGTGCCACACACTGACCCACATTAAATAAACAACGCTAAATAAAAAAAAACAACAACGACCGCCTGGTTTAACTTTCCATAGCGTCCATGAAAAAAATGTAATTCATTGCAAAAAAAATAGCCCATCAACTGTGCACTTCACTCGCAACCTGTCATCGCTGCTCGCACTCACCCCCTGGGAGGAAGAAGGAGAAGAAGCCGAGCGGGAGAGCGTCTTTAACGGCGAAAACATCCAACACGAACCCCGCGTAAATGTCCAGCAGGTGCAGAGACTAATCAATCGGCCAACACCGTTGGGAAACACACATGCATACACACGCACACAGAGCTACGCACTTCACCCCCGGTGAGCTGCTGTGTGTGTGTGTACATCCGAGTAGGCACGCGCTACAACCAGCCGAGCCACGTCGGAGCGGTGCTCATTTCTAACTTCAGGTGTCAGCCATGGGCGCGCGACCGCTCGTTCACATCCACTTTTAGCGCTTTAAGCTAGGGCACCTTTAGCCGCGGAGACAGAGGAAGTGTCCCTGCTGTTAGACACAGGCGACAACAGCAACTACAACAACATTAACAAAAAAGCTGCTCACCTTTTGAGTGAAGACTGAAAAGAAGTGACCGTTGTGTTGGAAGCGTTGGTGTGTGTGTGTGTGGCTGTGCTCTGAAGACGTCAGTGCGACTTTGCTGTCAGTTGGTGTGGACTTCCTGAATGACGGAGCCGCGCGAGCACAACCCCTCTCCGGCTTTGACAGCTCGTCTGACAGACGGCCGGAAATAAAGTTATCGCTTGTAGTGAAGGATGAGCGCCGACTCACATTTTAGTTTTTTTGCTTTTTTCGTTTTTGTTTTTTTTAACTACCCAAACTGTTTGTGTGGAGAAATAATCCTCGAATGTTTTAGGCAACCCTAACGCAAACAGCCGCTGCTTTTAACGATGAACACGATAAGTTTAAAGTGATATATCCTACACCTTATTTTCTTTACAAGTCATTAAAATGCATGTACTGAGTCATCCCGCTTCTTCTGTGACTTCAGTGATGACAATTCAGCGCGTCTCCTGTGTGTAGCCTGTGGTACAATGCTGCCACCTGCTGTTTTTTTCAGTTCAACTGTATCTGCATCCATCTACTGTGAACAAAGACCTTTAAAGGGAAGCCATCGAGGTGTAACAGGTATTATGATTATGAAATATGTTCGTTGCGGAAAATAAAATACCCGTTTTAGTTTGTTTTATTTTACTATATTTATGCAAGCAAATAACATAAATTGACTATGATTGAAAAGAGGGGGATCAATTCAATAATCAACTAATTATTGGTTTCTAAATATTTGACATGAGTTTGAGTTTCTCTGAGTCTAGGAAGGCATCTGCTCATGTTGTTTTTGGCCAACAGTCCAAAACGTGAATATATTTTTATTATTATTATTATTTTTTTAATTCATACATATACAGAAGATAATGTCAATCAATCAAGAGGTGTATTTAAAATGGAGACAGCAGTTAACCAATACACTGTATTGCAGCACATCCAACTTGGGACTTGAACCAATAGGCAATCCTTGCTTTAGGAGGTCAGGTCCTCAACCACTGTGCAGCAGAGACTCAGGTGATCTTGCTAAATGGACATCCTAGCATTGATCAAAACAAAAACACCAAACGTTTTTAAATGACATTTAGTTTCTATGAACAGGGAACGACTTTTCTGTGAAGTTTCATGTTCTTATACATTATTTAAAGGTAAGATGGTATCCTCCAGATAATGGACAACATTCAGGATGCAAGACTACTAATAAAATCCTCACAAATGATAAAGGGGGCTATATGTGACTTGGCAAAAGTAAGGCCTAGTTCCAGAATCAGAGAATAGAAATGTGATTTTGGGTGTAATACCACACCAGTAATTGAAATATATATATATATATATATTCCATCATTCAGCATGTCTGCTTCTGTGTGTTTATATAGCATTGATACGATACTATGATACAAATTAAACTATTGGTCTGCTCATAGGGAGGGAGATAAGAATACATCTTCCGCTGTGGAGGCCTGTTGGAGAAACACTACTATTTCCCTCGCTTCAGTAGAAGTATGTGTGTACCAACCCACCGAGTGCCAAAACAAAGACCCCACATTCACGGCCCCTTCATTTTCAGAAATATGCCTGTCTAAATGTTTTGCATTAGTGTCTGGTGCGCGGATAAGATATGTCGATAGCAAACTTGTTAAGCATAACTGAAATTATTTATTATAAGCTATTGGATAATTCAAGGTGTTTTCCATAATACACGTTAAAATGTCAGAAATTGTGTACAGGCATACGGGGAGACAGCTTGATACTCGGAGGTCCTGCCAGTTGTAGGCGCTGTTCCCAAGCAAGCTGAAAAACACAAATCGATTGTTTATTTTGTGTTTGTTTACATTTTGCAAGCGAACAAATGGCTTCGACCTTACTGTCGCCTATGGTGGATTATTACAACGACGAGGAAGAACTTGACAGCGTGGATGACGAGGACGATCGGAGCTTCAGGGGAAGGGACTCAGAGGAAGGTAACGTTAAACGAATTCAGCAAAAGCTCCCCAACCGTCGGGCTCTGTCTACTCGTCGGAAAAGGAACGGAAACTGGCTCTTATTGCACACATTTAACGCATTTTGAATGCAACTTTTTAATTAGCTATTGCTTTCGGTTCGATGGGAAACTGATTTCTCGTGTAGTGTGGCACGCACGACTCCCACAATTCTAAATCAAGTTTCAAGTGCTTGTTTCCAACGCTGGTGGGCTAGTCCAATGCGAGCTGCAGCCACACACCGTTAGCACGTTAGCTACATAACAGGTTAGCTGCCCGCCAAGTCCTGAGGAGAAACGTATTTTAGAAGGGGGCGATGGTATAAAAATAGATCAACGGCGCACATTGGATGGATGCCGCCAACGATGGTAGCCCATTTAGCCAAAGGTTCACAATGGCATATTATCATGAATAAAGTCGTGTTTTAAATTTGCTAACGTTTCAACACTAAATGTTACGCGTGGGCCGACGATAAACAACCCACGCGCAGGCTTAGTCAAACAGACGCCGCTGTGCAACACACATCACAGCCAAACAGTAAATGAATTTGGGATTGACCCGCCTCAGATGACCCGGACTAATACACATTTTTAATGGCTGATGTCTAAAAAAAAAAAAAAAAAAAAAAAAAAGAGGGGGGTAGCTACATGGCGTTAATTAGCCAACTATCTACGTAACGTTAGCCCTGAGCATTGACAGGTCGCCAGGCTGGCGAAACTCTGCGTGCCGTGTCCACTGCGCCGCTGCCCCCTTTTACACTATTCGGTGAGACGGGACGGATTGCGGTGAAAGGAAAAAAAGCAGGAGCGAAGCGATGGCAACACTACCAGGTTAGCTAGCACCACGACTCTCACTGCCGAGCGAAAGGCGTTTTTTTCTGGGTCCTCCGGAGACGGCGGTCGCTCTGTTTTTCGGGATTTTTTTTTTTTTGCCCCGCCGTGCGTGCTCGAATCGGGTTAGTCTTTAAAACAGCAGCCCGAGCTAATGGAGCTAGCACATTGATGCTAACCGAAAATGAAAGCTGCAGCGTCAGCACAACACGGCCGGGGCCTTACCCTAGCCGTGAGTCGGGGGTTTTGAAGGTAGCACCGGCTGACGGGGAGGTCCGCAGCCGCTGCGTGGAAACTTAACTGCCAACTTGGCCTCGTCGCGGCGGCCCGGGTTACACTCGTTAGCTGTGCCCCGGTGGACTGACAGCCGCACCAAGTTAGCTCGGTGACCGCTCCTGATTTATCTCACCATGCGGCAAATGCTTGACACTCCGCGGTGTGTCGTGGTGCAAATGACATTGAAACACCGTGAGTACTGTTGGTTGAATTAAAACAAAAGTGTTTATGCCCTTAAAAAAAAAAGAGGCGATCATGGCCAGGGATGAATGTTTTGTGGAAAAAAAAAAAAATCTTTTTTTTCAACGGTGTCATAATCCAACGTAGCCGACGAGGACAATCCCAAGCAAGGTGTTCACCATTACCTTACCGGTGCCACGCACGTCCTTCTGCCGTCTGTCGGTCTGTCCGTCTCTGGACTGGGCTGCATTAAGTTTGTGTAAGATCTAAAATAAACAAATACACGATTGTCTCGTGTTACAGCACGCAGGAATAATCACGCGGAGAGTTTTTTTTTAATTATATATAAAACAATAAATGAATCATTTCTGAATAGGAGTTGAAGAGCTGATTATGAAATCTCAACCAATGTCTTTATCCTGCTGTGGCCTTTTTACCCCAGACACAGAGGATGCCAGTGAAACAGACCTTGCCAAGCACGATGAGGATGACTATGTGGAAATCAAAGAACAGTAAGTGACATACCAGCCCCTCAGCTGTTACGTATGAATAATGAATCAAAACAAAAAAATATATATATAGCCATATTTAGCCATCTTATCTGCGCCATAGTGTAACAGGCAATGATGGGAGATGTGATACTAAATCTGCTTAATCTCATTTCAGAATGTACCAGGACAAACTGGCCTCCCTCAAAAGACAGCTGCAGCAGTTACAAGAAGGTAATCTCTCAGATTGATTCTTATGATTAAAGGTTTTTTGTGTTTTTTCTCCTCCAAGTGTGAGTGACCAGTGCAATTTATTTTGTGGGATTGGTGAGAGGTTGGGGCGGGTTTCCTTTTCACTGGAGACTTTAGAAGGGCACTCCCTTTTTGTTTTTGTTAGAAAATTGAACTTCTATTAGTGAAATATTTGACACAATGATTGTCATAATCAACTGGTTTCTGGCCCATATGGTCTTACGAGGGTTGATTAGGATATTTTAAAATGGCAATGATTACCAGGAGGAACACAGCTATAGCCAAATGTTAATGTCAAAAAATGTTTCATATTGGTCAAACGAACAGCAATACCAATACGTCTGTGAAAAGGTCATCTCGGCCAAAGTTTTTGGATAAATTGTTTAAAAATGTCTTGTTAATTTTTTTTTTGTTTTTTTTTTACTGCAGGTACATTGCAGGAGTATCAGAAGAGGATGAAGAAGCTGGACCAGCAGTACAAAGAGAGACTCCGAAATGCAGGCAAGTTAAGCAACATTTAAAGCCAACTGTGCTCGGAGGAGATTATTAAAATACCTGGCTGCTTCCTAATTTTTCATGTTTGCTTCGTGAGGGGAGAATATTGATTTTAAACAGTGCTGCAAAATAACGGTTTGAAAATGAAGGAAGGGAAACCGCCCATAGCGAGGGTGGGGATTTTATTTAAACTGTTCCTAACCTGTCCATCATTCCGACTTTCACAATTTTTTCTGTTAAATAAATATCTAGACAATTTTATTTTTGTGTGGCTTGCGTGGGATCTTTTGAGGCGATAATAACTTGTGTTTTTCTTTTTTCTTTCCAGATCTATTCCTCCAACTTGAGGTAATGAATATTCAACCAGACCGGTTTATGTGTAATTGATCCTTGTTTTTTTTGGGGGGCACTTCAATAAAAACTTCTATTCCTTCTCCAGACAGAGCAGGTGGAGAGGAACTACATCAAGGAAAAGAAGGCAGCGGTGAAGGAGTTTGATGATAAAAAGGTGGAACTGAAGGAAAATCTCATCGCTGAGCTGGAGGAGAAGAAGAAGATGATCGAGAATGAAAAATTAACAATGGAGCTGACAGGCGGTAAGGGAGCCGAGAACAATGACTAATCAGGAACCTGCTCAGTGTCTGTCTGTGCTGGAACATTTTCTAAAATTGTTTTTTTTTTTGGAGGAATAGCAATTTTTTTTTAAATAATAGTTTTGTCACAATTTATCTCATTCATAGACTCGATGGAGGTAAAACCTATCATGACCCGGAAGCTGAGGAGACGGCCCAACGATCCGGTTCCGATACCAGACAAACGGAGAAAACCTGCACCAGATATCCTTTTCTATGTTTATATTTCAGTGTGTTATTGTTTTTTACTGATTATATTTGTGATGAGCCAACCTAATTTTCCGTCTCCGAGAGGAGTGAGTGTCCCTTAACCCTTCAAACCCCAGCTTAATTATTTGTTGTCAGACGATCAGATAATGGAAGACCTAAGAACACTAAATAAGGTGAGTGTTTCTGAATTACTTGATGCCACTTTTATTTCTTCCAAATATTTCCCCTAAAACATTTCCCAACCTCTCTTTTTACAGCTTAAGTCACCAAAGCGACCAGGTATGCCTGCACTCACACCCCACTGCTTATTTCCACTTTGTTGTGCACGATGAGTGCTATTTTCTTATTTATTTATTTATTTATTTTTTGAGAAATAAGCTAATTTACTTTCTAGCTGATCGTTAAATATGCAGCTGCAGCATGTTCAGCTGAGCTTTGCATAAAAACCCCTCTCCTCAGCGAATAAAACCTAATAAGTACAGTATATTTCCCAAAGTGATAAACAATTCCTTGAAAGATTAACATATTAATACGTAGGCTTTGCGTTGGAGTGCTAACAGGATTTTTCTCCCGCTTCAGTGTCCCCCACGACACCAGAGCACGTCCCCTCGGCCCCCATGGAAAGCCCGTCCCAGCGATACGAGGCCCGCATCGAGGAGGGGAAACTTTACTACGACAAGAGATGGTAATGTCAAAGCTTCACCCCCGCAACACTGGTGGCGTTTCGCCCCCTGATAAGGCAGCCGGTGTCGCCACTAGATGGCCACGTTGCCACGTTTTTGATGGCGCACATCTGGCTGCTGCCGCCGCTCCTCCTGTGTAACGTTTTAGGAGCGCTCTGACGCATGGTTTCTGTCGGGAAAATAATAGACCTTTGTCTTATTAGCGGCCGATACAGGTAGGTGGAGGTTGACGAGTGCTTTCTTAGGTATGTGCGCGATTCTTTTTTTATTTTTATTTATTTATTTATTTATTTTTAAAGGCAAAGTCTGCCTTTGTACATCACTGAAATGGAAAAACCTACACAGACAGACACCCATGCGTCATTGTTCCTCAGTGTGTTCTTGATGATCAAATGCTTTGATTGTCATCGTCTTCTCTTCGGTTTGGTTTTATCCTCTTGACAGTTTGGAGCATAAAAAAAAATAATAATACATTCTCATAACCTTCTCTTCCAATTATCCATTTTGTCCTACCCTTGGAAGTATTGTGGTTTATTTCAACTGGGTAAGACGATATATAATGAACCCCTCTCCCATGTTCCTCACTATGGTTTCCAAACTAATATATATATTTTTTTTTTCTTCAGGTACCACAAGAGCCAGGCGATCTACTTGGAATCGAAGGACAACACAAAGATCAGCTGTGTCATCAGTTCAGTGGGGACTAATGAGGTGAGCTTCGGTTCTTGTCCAATTTCCTGAAACACACAGGAGAACTGCGCTCACTGCTTAAAACACGAGGCTTGTCATATTTTAATATTATTCCCATCAAAGGACCTGTGTGTGTGTGTGTGTGCGTGCGTGCGTGGCACCAAACCCTCATTTATTCCTCAGTGCCATATGGTTCCACTGTTGTCCAAAAAACAATAAAATTGCACCAGTGAGCTTCACTGCCCACCAGGTGACATGTCCCCTCATTATCAGGAACTTACATCGCACTTTATTTTGACCACTCTGCTGCTGTTAACGCGCACAACGGCACAACTTGCATCGCAACTGAAA
>JAFBJU010000607.1:212421-335707 GCA_016785305.1 Colistium nudipinnis
AAAACAATAAAATTGCACCAGTGAGCTTCACTGCCCACCAGGTGACATGTCCCCTCATTATCAGGAACTTACATCGCACTTTATTTTGACCACTCTGCTGCTGTTAACGCGCACAACGGCACAACTTGCATCGCAACTGAAAGTGTTCCCAACAAAATGTATTATTTACACCCGTTTCATTTGCAAGAAATAAGTTTAAGCTTTTTGGTGTTGTTTAAACATTTATGACCCCCCCCTCCCTTTTTTTTTTTTTAAGAATGGTGATTCTGGGGTCCGCTGTTGAAAGTGGGTGGGAGGAATACAGTTTAGATTTCGTAGGAGATAAGGGTGCTGGTTTATGGGGGCTCTGGAATCCGTCGTCTCTGAACAGCCGCTCTGATGATTTCCTGTGTCTCCCTTCCACAGATTTGGGTGAGGAAGACGAGCGACAGCACGAAGATGAGGATCTACCTGGGGCAGCTGCAGAGAGGAGCGTTTGTCATCCGTAGACGGTCGGCCGCGTGAAACATTACCCCCCCCGACCCAGCCCCCCATCTGCTCACTTATCCATTCATCCAGCCGTTTGCTGGTCGGGTGCGTCTCAGCTGACGACGACATGTGGCCTCGTCAACACAGCCCCCCCCCAAAAAAAAAAAACAAACACACACACACACACACACACACACACACACACACACACACATCTACACTGTTCCATGGCGGAGGTTCTCTCTTCTACCCCATAAACCAAATGCTAGCGCAGTAAAAGTGGTCATACGGATAAGTGACTGTTTTTTCCAGCATTATTTGTCACTGTGTGGCATGTGTATGACGGCGGTCCCAAAGGAGGCCACTCTCTTTGGTCGTTATCTTACACACATTCACACTGTTCCATGGCGGAGGTTCTCTCTTCTCCCCCATAAACCAAATGCTAGCGCAGTAAAAGTGGTCATACGGATAAGTGACTGTTTTTTCCAGCATTATTTGTCACTGTGTGGCATGTGTATGACGGCGGTCCCAAAGGAGGCCACTCTCTTTGGTCGTTATCTTGTCAACATTATTCTCGCCTGCGACGTGCGTCGGTATTTTCCCTCAAAGAGTTTCCCATTGACCCTCGGAAAGTGTGTCTTCAATCCTTTTCAAACAGTCTCGCTGGTGAGTTTCTGACAAAACAACTGAGAAACCTGGTCGACGGGATCCTCGGTATTGTTCCGACGCGGCAACAAACAAAAGAAATCACAGCAGTTAGGCCTGGATGTGTCTGATGAGATTGGATTTGGCTCACGTTGCAGGTTTCCTTTTCACCCGGGAGTTTTCAAAACAATATACCTTTTGCACTGTCATTTAAACATGGAGGCATACTATGCTCATTGGGGGGGGAGAACAAAAAAAAAAAACGTTTTTATGTTAATATTTTTTTTTTATATGTCATGTCGTCATCTTCACGTGTGGACAGGCTGGACCACTTTGGCTGTGTTTGCATGTGGAGCTTTAAATTGACTGCTGAATTTGTATTGTGTTCTGTTTTATTAAAAATATGTTCTGCCTTTTAGCAGCCTGATGCGTTTGACTGTTGGCATGAAGTAAGCTTTTGCAGTAAGTCTACGGAGTGCATGCATTAAGCCAGTTGGGTGCCTGTGGAATAGGAAGCGATCAGGCGGCCAGTTGTGGCTCATCACTTTTACTGGAAGAGTAGGATGGAAATGGTCTCCAAGTAAAAAAAAAGAAAAATGTATTTAAATGTGGTGCCCTGCAATAAAGCGACAGGTGCAACTAGGGCTCTATGAACTCATGCTACAGTATTTGATTAAAGAAATAACCTTATTGTATGTCTCTAATATCAAAAATGATAGCCAATATCTTACATTTAATTATATATGATAATGAAGGGTAAAGGCTGGCTAAAAGACATGGCATTTCTGAATATCACCAGTGATTTCTCCGTCGACAACGAGCTGTAAACAGCTGGATTATTTGGCGTGCCGCCAATTCTCCCCTCTGGTGTGTCCTATCGCCTTAACCCGGATGGCGCGTCTCACCTTGGCCGACTAAATGACACTCTGCTGTTTGCCAGGCCGCACAGAAATGCAAAGGCTCCTCTCAGAAAAGGTTTGTTGTGGAGCAGCCGTCAAGGTGTGATTGCTCAGTCTGTAACGACTCAGAGGCCTGTCTGCTCCCTTGAATGGATGCCAGGTCTGGCTCTTGGCTAGAGCGTGAATAACACAACATACACCCAGACACAACTGGGGTCTGCAGGCTATGGATTCCTTTTTTTGGCACGAGTCTTGTATACAACCGGGTTTTTTGGGGTTTTTTTGGGTTTTTTTTTTTACAGCCACGCCATTTTCACTTTGTTGGAATCAGAGCAGGAACCCACCTGGTCACACAGATATGGAAGATAACCACAAAAAGGACACAAAAATGTATATATCACAAAGAAATACCTCGAGACAATTTAGTGATGAGATCACGCCCAGTAACATGTTGACTACTTTTCAAGACTATTATAAAAATATATATCTTTATATATATTATGATTATGATGAGGGGGCTTTTCAGGTTTTTTCAAAGCCTCTCATCCCAGAAGCTTTGAAGAGTTCTGAAGAAGACTCGGCGGGGGGGGGGGCTCACCCCCTCCCCACCCATGTAGCATCCATTGCACCCATTTGTGGGATTGTGTTTAAGACCCATTTTATTGTGCTGTCATCCCCTCCATCCATTCCAATGAGACATCTCTGGCTCCTCGCATGGACTGTGTCACAGTTAGGCTTTCATTGGATGTTTATACCGTCTTAAAAAGAAGCCAATATGCCGACTAAGCAAGAGAACAAAAAGTAGGAGCACTTAAGCGTGCGTGCGTTTCTCTGGCGATGAATCCATTTTTCCCCCTCATGCGGGACGTGTCCTCAGCCGAGTGTGATAAACACCTGCTGACACCCACCAGCAGCAGAACTCCAAAAAAAAAAAAAAAAGAAAAAGAAGCTCTCCGACCCTCTATCACTGCAGTGCTCCGGCTGTGTGGGTTTTGTTGGTTTAAGTCTCGCCGGAGCCATAATGCTCTTTGGCTGGTTGTTGGTTGTGTGCATAAAAAGTCACCCGAGGCATCAATAAAAATAAAAAAATAAAAAAAAAACCCATCACATCACACCCACCCCCCCAATTCTAACCCCGGATTCCCCTCTTTCATCCTCTTCCTCCCACCAAATTGAGCTTTCGCTCCACTGCATGTCAGAGCCTCCGTTTGGAGGCCTCCGGGCAGAGAGCTGCTATCTGTGGGAACCAAGGGGGGGGGGGGGGGGGCCCCGGGGGGGGGGGGGGACCCGGGCACACTGGATTTGCTTCCGGTGGTCTGAAGGGGGGAAACACTGTCGCTCCCTGCGCATATATCATTGTGTGTAGAGCTGCTCCAGTTTATCGCCCCACAGCAGGTCTGCGCCGGGGGTTGAGGAGATTGTTTACGGCACGTGGTTGGCTCTCGTTATCTGACCCCGGGTTTGGTCACAGAGCTGCTGCCTCAACGGACCGTTTGGGGGGAAATATTGATCACTCTAAATATTAATGTTGCTGCTGCTGCTCGTTACGAAATCAGGTCGCCCTATCAACTATTCATATGTTTGGAACTTTTTATGTTTAGCCGCTTCTTTTTGATGTTCCACGCTCGGAGAGGCTATATTATAAAGCCGAGCAAAGTTGAATAAATCATCCGTCTCGGAGGCCAGCGTGCGTGAGCCTCTCAAGTGTGCATACTGTACTTCAAATAACTTTATAAAATATACATAAACATGTGTTATTATTTTTTAACCAGCAAGGAGGTTTTCCCCTTTAAATGATTTCCCCCCTTATTTGTTTCTGGTTCCACTTCAAATACTTTTAAAGAGCACCAGAGCAAACAATCCATAACTATCCTATTAAAATACTGTTTGAATAAAGTGGGTTTCCCCTTCTTTTTAATCGCAACAAAAGTTACGCTTGTACAAATGAGACCTCTCTGCGTGCTTTTCTTTTAACAGCCCATCTGCTAATTCAAAGAGAATTGCCTAATGATGGTGGTCTCCTTTAAACAACGTCTATGTTTAGCACCCTTCGACGCTTGAAGCGTGTCTTGCGGCCGTTCCCGCTGTTTTCACCGGTGTAGCATCGCCCCGGCTCACTTTCACGTTACTATGGTTACGGAGATCTCCAGTGTCGGCGATGTCATCCTGCGATTTTATGTGAATTTGATCAAATGCCATGAGAGCGGTACATTAGTACAGGCACAATTAAATGGCGCTTGTAATTGACCTTGACGTTACGTAGACATTCACGCATTCAAATAAATAAAAAAAATCATCATCATGGTAGTTGAGATTTTATGTAGAAGCATACTATCACAACAATGCATAAAGCAACTAAAATAGCCCCACCTTGTATATTTGTGTTTGCATCACAAATATTGCACTCAAATTGATGTGTCAATTCAACACTATTCAATTTAAAATGTGTTGAGGTATTCATTGCATTACCAAGTTCAGAATAGGAACTGAAAAATGTTTCAGCTATAGTTCAGCGTCATACAGTCACCCACACCAGGATAAATATGGTTGTTATGTCCTGCCACATCCGCTATCTCGCCACCCACCCGTACGCAGTAATTCAATCTTGATAAAAGACGTAGATCATAAGTGACAGAGAGCCGCGGCATCGTCGTCACATGAATAATTAACCGGAGGAGTAATAAATATAATTGGAATCAAACGTGCAAAAGCAAGAAGAGAATTCACACCCCATGACTGGAAAAAACGAAACTGAAGTGCGACATCATTTATTCCGTTTTCATGAATCCCAGGGCTATTTAAACACACTCGACAGGAGACGGCAACCTCTCGCAGACGCACCTCGGCTTTTTGTTGCTTCGAGGTCACAGCGTGTTTGGAGACTTGGTTCGTTCGTTAGAAAACCACTGTGTAGATCTGAATTCTTTTCTGACACCTTCGACACCCCTTTTTTATTCTCGTACCACAACATCTTGCAATGTGAGAATGACACCCATTGTGATTTTGCGACGCGTCGGCAGATATTCTCCGCCTCGGCGTGAAGAAATGACCTTCGCCCTCGCTTGGGGTTCCAGTTAGGAAGATGAGATGACTCGTCCACTGATAAGATGTGCTCCGATAGGAGGAAGATATCTAGTGAGTCATCTCCACACCCAAAAGGAATCAGAACTCTGCTTCCACAGCCACCGAGGTGGAATCGGCTTCCTGCATATTTTATTCAGGAGTGCGGAAAGGTCGTGTGGGGGGGGGGGGGGCTTTCATGGATGCAGAGATGGACCACAAAGTAATCTGGCAAACAAACTTCTCACAATGAGGACACAAAAGTAAAACAGAAGATCTCTATGAAAAAGACCTAAAGAAAAATCTCTCCTGCAGGGCAGACTCAAAAGGCAAAAAGGCTAAACTTGGAAAATAGGAAAACAAGAACTTGGCAGCGGCGAGGAGAGGACGATGTGCCGCAAGACCAAGGGGAGCCAGGACTACAGGTGGAGACAATCACAGGGGCGGGGCAAACGCTGACGATGGCGGGAAAACAGACAAAGGCAGGAAGTAAAGGGAAAGGAAATGAGAGACAAGAGGTAAGTAAACATTAAAACAGGAAGTGAAAGACAGATGTAAGACAGGGAGACTTCACAATGTAAATAAGTGAAAAACTAGGCGAAATATGACAGGATTGTGTAACCAAATGACAACGTTTGAAAACACCTGACTCAAAACATGCCAAACTGCACGGTGCTGTTATTTGGAAATTCTGAAAACCGCAAATCAAATGCCAAGAGGTTCACAACTAATTTTGGCCACAGCCGAGCAGCAATACAAAGGAGTGGACATTTTCATTTGAAATGAAATGACAAAATGACTCGTGTCGTGCGATAGTGATAATGTGTTAGCGAGGGATTTTCTGGCCCCAAGTGGCAAAAAAAACCCCAAAAACCTGTTCACTCTCAATCTATACGTCGGGAGCCAGAGCCTGCACTTTTGAAAATTACAATACAACGACTTAATGACCCCCTTCAATCCTGCCACTGTTTTCCAAATGCGGCCTTTCCATCCCCAGCAACAGCTTCCTCCGTTCATACGTTATCAGCGGCAATCGGGCCTTAGCCATTTTCCCCTCTTTATTGGGTGTGTGTGTGGGGGGGGGGGTGACTTGCGTGATTAAGCCCATTGATTGTGAGATGTCTTCACAAGCCACAGAGGAGAACTCTGAGTGCTCTGAGTGGGGAGGAGGAGATAATGGCCTCCATCTTGCTTTCCCTGCCTTCTTTATGGTTTGCGACAAAGACGGCGTGTCGCCGAGTTTTGGGACACCGTGGCGGGTCTGTTGTCGCTCTCGTCCTCTTTTCGGGCCCTGAATGTCTTGATATGGGGGAAACGACGCACAACCTTCTTCCCTAAATTCAAGCTAATAGAAAAAGGGAGAAATGAGCTACACCACAAAATGACACGTCCGCTTCTATTAGCTTTATTAGCACTGAGTGCGCAAATTATTTCCAATTAGACTTTCCCAGACAACGTACTGGCTATGCATAATAATGGTCTTTATCGCCCCACCCTTAGTTTCCACACCCAGCGTTTTCACACTCAGGAAATTGTTTTGTCTCACCCCTGGCCCGTTTGGAGGAGATTTTTTTTTTTTTTATGTGCGCAGCTATGTCTGCACTATACCAGAGAGCCAATGTTGAGTTCTCTGGTGTGTTCTTGGGATTTACAGAAGAATCCTTTCTCGTTTTGTACTTGGCCTCGGCGACTAAGCAGGGGTGTTATTTACGACATTGTTCCCGATAGATTGCTGCCAGTGTGCAGATTAAAAGGCAGCAAGTTGTGTCTCTTGAACCGATCGGCCTGGTAGCCGGCACGCTGCGCCGGAGATGTCATGTCTCATGTCACGCAACATCTGTTTCCATTAGGCACGATTATGGCAACACCCGGCCTCAGAATACATAAAGCAAGCTCGGGCCTTACAGATGTCGCACGCTGATGACTTCACTTTCCATCTGCCGCACTTTGAGTAATGGCAAAGGAAAGTGTCCAATTCATTGGAGAGTGAAATGCAATCACATCGCCTCTCGCAGTGGAAGCACATCAAGCTGCACAGCTTCAACAGAGTTTTTTTTTTTTTTTTTCTTCCTGTAACGCAAGGACGCAAACAGCCCACCGGAGTCTACGCTTGTCTGAATAAGATTTACACGACATATCAATGAGTATTTAGGCCGCGTAGGGCTGAGGGTTACTCACGAAATAAACACTCAAGCGAGCAACGTCGCACGTTCTGAAAAGAAGTGCTGCAGCTTGTTTTATAGTTCACGCCACAAGAGCCACGTTCTCAATTTAAAGAGCTTGGAAACAAACAAAAACATCAACCGAAATAAAAAAAGTGAAAGGACGGAACTATTGTGTGCGTCGACGGCTTTAAAATTGCTAGCATGTCCCGCTAACAACTTCCTATAGTGACCTATCCTATCGACAAAAATAAACAGAATATAGAAAATGTATGCGTCTTATTCCTGTTAAAGAGTGTTTTAAATACGAAATTGCATATTTCTTGTTTTCTTTTTCATGGGTTTAGTTTACTTTTTTTTTTTTGTTTTTTTTTTTAATGGTAGTCAATGTGTTAACTTTGGTAACTGTGGGTAACGAGCTGAAATTGACTTTAGTCACCCATCCCATATTTTGACATTACATCAGAATAATTCTGCAAAGAACACTTTGTGTCCACACACATATTGTCATCAGCAAAATTGGCCACTTGGTGCTCGTTACTGCGTAAAACCTTCCGGTGACAGTTATTTTTAGCTGGCAAAATCCAACGGCTGGAATCCGAAGAATGAAACATTCTACCTTTGTGTTCCTTTGCCTGAAAACGATGACATACACTCTCATTATATTGTGTGTGGCTTTTTTGGAGCACACTGTAAAATGCAATATTGAATGCTTTTGCATACATCGCTTGCCATACTGACGTTCAAGCGGTTTTGTCGGGCAAAAGAAACATTGTCCAGTTGTTTATTTAACATCTATAAAACTGCTTTAGAGCCATGCAAGGATGAGTAGATGCGCCACTAGACCCCCAGACAGCTGCAGACTGGAGAGTATAACTGCTGTGCCATTCCGAACCCTGGCCAGAGGCTCTCTGCGGAGCTCTGATTGACTGAGCAGTGTTTAATGATGCCGGTGCGTAATGGCGGCTGGCATGCAATGATGCTGTTTGTATGCAGCCGAGCACTTACCTTGTGTTTATGGCATGAAATGTCAGGGGGGGCGGGGGGGCTTCTCCTCAACAGCTCGTCTGCTGCAACGGAGAGTCCTCCAAGTTTTGACCCCGATCGATCATACGTGGGTGCGATTTATAATGACGAGTTTGACGCAAATTCATGGTACGGTAGATAAATGGCATGTAGACGGTTGCGTGACATTTTGAAGCTTTTGAGAGCTGATGTCAGCTAAAGTAAATCATCCCCTAGAAGTATTGATTGTGCATTTTGGATAGACTATGTTTTACATGCATAGTCCATCATTTTTAAGGCAAAAGGAATCTGGAAGAACAGCAGAGAAGTTTGACGAATCTGCCTCCGGTGAGATAATATAAAGCACGCGCGCGCACACGACGGGATCTCACAGTGTTTTGTTCTCTTGCAACCAGAAATCCCAGGCGGCTAAAGTCGGGTCTTTGTCTTGTCCGCAGCAGAAGTGATGGCATCACTAAGGTCTCGCCAATCACAGCATTATTGCAACGTTCCTCACCTATCTGTGAAAGGAGAAAGGCTTCGTCAGCACCATCACCCGTCTTGTTTAATTTCTCCAGGCGTAGAGATTAAGACGGTTCTGAGGGCGGTGTTTTTTGTTTTTTTCTCTTCTTCAAAAGGACCTAGTTTCGCAATAGAGCAGGATTTGGTAAGAAAATCGGGATTATTATCATCAGGGTAAGCGGCATTATTTTTATTGGTGGCAACACTTCCGCTCTGTGTTTATTGTAACAGCCACTTAAGCCATGCATTATAGTAAAATAAAATAGACCCGTGACTTCCAGCCGTGGATATGCAGCATAGGCATCGACTATACCCTAGGGTAGTTGTGTAGCTGAAAGGAGATAATAAAAGAAAAAGCCGCATGATTAGTTTTCGTGTTGTGCTGCGCTGCAATTTAGTCGAAAAAACAACATTTTAAAGTAGTGGATAAATGGCTGAATATCTCATATTAATGGATAAATAGTCGAAATTGATAAAATATACAGGGTTTTGAAAGTTCCTCTTCTATATCTTGATAATGTGGGGTTAATAGTAATATATATATATATATATAATATATATAAAATAATATATGTATAATATAGTTTGTTGTATATGTAGTATATTATATATATATATATATATATATATATATATATTTAAAGCGTTCAAAGGTGGATTTACGATGAACTGCAGAAATATATAAAAATAAATAAATCTTTCTGCAGATAGTATTCACGAAATGTGGATACACGGAAACAAGCATCAACATGACGGTAGCGAGATATTAATACGTTCACGATATTAATGGCATGTGTTCATTCTTGTGAAATTCCGCCGTTACGCGTTGGCATGATTGGAGCAAACAGCATTTCGTGTTTGATAAGGACAATTAGCACTGCTAACCGTGAAGCCCACCTACTGCGCCGCCCAGAGGGACCGGGTACTTGTGTGATGTGATAAATCAGATGAATCTTTTCCTGTCTCCGGGAGGGCTCAGGCTGATCTTTGTGGAAATCTGCAGCTTGACATTTTCCCCGGGAGAAATGTGACCCAATCTTTTCTCAGGTCTCTAATGAATCACGCAGGTCTTTTCTTTATTCCCCTTCAATATTTCCCTGAATCGTTACAGTGTCCATGACCATTTTACTCTTTCTCTATGAACAGACGGAGACTGTTTCTTATTGGCTGCAGCTTTTATGGCTAACGATCTGCCAATCATCCGCTCTGGAACTCTATTCAGGTTAAGATTTGAGTATTTTCAAATTAAAGCTATTATTTTCCACCTATAAAACCATAACATCTTCTGCACCGAAGGTTTAATCGCCAAATTATACTTTCTTTGAGCAGATTGTATTTGGCTCACATTTGTGCACAAGTCAGTGTCAATGAAGTTTATTTGTCTCTATTCAAGGGCATGACCTTTCATATTGAGCGTGCGTCTTCATTTCACCATCACATTTTTCAGACAAGTTTGTCGACATAACCCTGAGCATTTCTAAGCCAATGGAAAACGGCAAGTGGAATGTTGACCAGTGAGAGTCACGGCCTCGTTGTGGGCTTCTTGCAGGTGTTGAGTAAATATCATTCAATGATCTCCTCATCCCATCCACTTAATATCACATACCGGCAACTATCTGCAATATCTCAATCATCTCCAGCCTTTTGCTTCGAAGAAGTGGTGAATCTTCGGCGCAGATGATCTTAATATGAAAATAGTGTATAATGTATTTATTCTTGATTGATCTCCCACCTGACAGCTAAGCGCGGCCCTGTAAGGACACTTATCATAGCCGCTCTGACAGCGCATCAATCAGGCTTAGTTCATGCGTGCAAAATGAAGTGAAGCCGGCCTGAGTCACGACTGCTGTCCACCTATTGCATCTGGTCTTAATCTCCAGATAGGACACCGAGCAGGTTCAGGAGGAAGAGCAGGCAACACATTACGGATCATTAAAGAGAGAGGCCCTGTACCTTTTGGTTGCATTTTGAACTTACGGTAAACTGTCACATACGGCGGTGACCTGTCCCGATGAAACGTCTTCCCATCCAACGAACAAGAGCTCAGTAGAGTATGCGCTGTATTTCCATTTTTTTTTTGTTGCTTTGTGTGTTTTCTTAAGTGCCGGCCCGCACCCATTTCTCCAACTTCTTTACAAAAAAATAAAAAATCAATTTGATCAACTTCACAGCACCAGAGGTTGAGCCAAAGCCCGGAGACACAGTGCTCAGCAATAGCTCCAGCTACATAAAAAGCATCCTTTTTCTTTTCCTTCTCTTATGATACCCCCCTCATTTGGCATTATTATATATTTTATGAGCGCCAGGTGCGCTCATAAAATGCGGAGCATTTTCGACGATTTACAGGTTAACATGTATTTGAACTTTTATCGTGAACTAAAGGTTAGTTACAAAAAGATCCCTTAAACAGGTCAAGGAAAAAAAAAGATTGTTTTGGGGCGAAACAACTACTTCAACTGAGGTCGGAGGACCTTCCTCATCCTGTTCACAAACATAGTGGTGTTAAGTCATCCGTCTCTTTTGTTCTCGTCATCGTTCTTGCCGCAGAGACGACCCCCGGGCTATTTTTGGTTTTGCAGATTAAAATATGTCGACGATTAAAGCGTCCCTTTTTACGCCGCTGTAGAGAGGAATCTTTTGGAAGGAGGGACTTTGGACAGGTCTTAGTCGTAAAAGCGTCCACCCGAGGCTTCAATACTTAAGTGGCTGTGTGAAAGGAGCATTGATTTGGCCACGCAGCAGGCTGACACCGACCTGAGCGGGGCTCATCGTTTATCCCGTGGCACGCTCCCCAACGCCCGGTTCTGCTTTTTCTCCAGACCGCTTGGCCGCACAGAGGCGAGACAAAGAGGGGGCCGCCGTCCTCCGCAAATGATGCGTTCGCCCTCCCATCCGCACCGGTGACAGATGAAGGACGGTGAAGCGACTCAAGTGCCCGCCGACATTTAGATTTCAAACCAACAACCATTGGGTGCCTTCCTCCCAAAATTGAACCTGTCAAATCATGACCATGTCGACGTCAGGACGTGAGATGAAAATCGTTGCGGGAATCGTCTTGTAAAATCTCTCTGCGCGTTTGATAACCGCTTCAAACTAGGCGAGAACGGCTCTGAGCACTTCACCCAGCAGGTGCTCAGCGACTGCTGGCCCTGCCGTTACCTGATAAAGTCTTAAAGAAGCGACAGTGTGCCGACACGGTACATAAATCCGGTTAGAGGTGCTGAGTGTCTTGTTTCAGGTTCAGGTTTAAAGCTTGTTACAGGCAAACAGGTGGAAAGATTCCGATTGGATAAAGGTGACTTTTTCTCTCTCTCTCTCTCTCACTGATTCTGGATGATATTCCCTATGGAACATTTTTGAAGGCAATTGTGTTGATTGAGCCCATTTAGCCCTTAAGAAAATAACAAATGTTCACCCTTCCCACCCCCATGCTGCTCTCACTCTCACACAAAAGACTGTTCATTTCCAAAGATGAATAAGTCATAGGTTTTGTGTGTATTTCAGAGCTGCCGTGTTGCCGTCAGCGTGAGTGCAGATGGAACCTCTTCATATATAGAACCAGACAGACATACATTTTAACGCCGGTCAAGGGGGGACAATAAGCAAAGACCATTGATGGAGTTAAAGAAAATGTCCTGCAAAAAAAACACAACTCCCCATGGTTGTCGGGCGGCTTTCCCATCGAGCGTCAAGCCAATAAAATCCTGTTTGTTATGAGCAATAAAAAAGTTGCTATTACTCACAAGGGAAGATAAAGTGTCAATGCAGGTCGAAATGTAATCATCACCCACGGGCAGCAGAGAAAAAGATGATTTTAGATGTGTGTCAGATATAATAAAGACACGTTATTCTTACTGGAGTCATCGTGCAGGAAGCGCAACAAGCCAATCAAATTACCGATGACGGAGAAAAAAAAGCCAGGGTGCCGAGTCACAAATGGAAAAGGGAGAATTTGATGTCAACCATTCAGTCAAGGAAGATGGTCCCTTTCTTCGAATTTATCATCAATAAATGCTGCGCGCACATATGAACTCAGTTCACCCTGATCAAAGTATTAATAAATTCTATAAGTTAAAACTTTTGGATGTAAATTATAGATGTGCTTTTATCCGTGCGAAGCAGCACTGAGTAAATATATTCCTTTGGTTGCACTTTGAGTCAGGAGCGGCAACGCAGAGTTTCCAAAGTGGAGCGCGAAAAGGATTTCCAAACACCCTTCACAAACAAGCGTCCCCCCTTCAGACCTAAGCCTCCATCCTGCTGAGAACCTCGTTAGAACGGAGACGTTAGCATCCCGGCTGTAAACTGCTGATTGATGCTCCGTAATTCCGCATTTCGGCTCAAACTGTGTGACCAGCAGACCCATAAAGGGGAAAAATGAAGCCTACAGAAACTCCGGAGGTAAATACATTATACACTCAAGGAGATGAGATAATACCCAGCTCTTGTCAGGTTCACAGCAGAGACTTGGTGAAGTTACGTTTCAAAGTTGTCACCTGTTAAACGAGAGTAGAGAGGAACTAAAACCACAAAGAGACGCGTATATTCAACAAATTCAATGTTACGATTAATGATTAATGATTTATACCTCAATAAATGCATAAGCAATGCTACTCAATATTATTTTTTGAAAAAAAAAAACGTACCTTGTACCTATTGTAGTTTATTAACATGGAGTTTCTTTAAATTTCACGCATTATACGCTGATTACATTTCAGCATCCACAAAGTAGGCCGTATTTCAACCGCATGCGCATGTATCTGGAGCTCAATAAAGAAAAACAAAAAAGGAGAAGAAAGCAAAAGGCTGAATGTGATAACGCGCGCCCTTGTTCACATAGCAACAGTATGACGTCTGATAAACCAATCAGCCCAAACAAACCTTTTCTTTTGTGCGACTGTCGCCTCAGAATCCAAACACAACTCCCGTCCACCGCAAGTGTTGGCAGCAAAACAAACACCCTGCAATGAAACATTTCTTTTTTCAACCAAATACAGCAAGAGTGATGAAACAACTTGGATGGAACAAAAACATCGGTTTGAGCCATAAATCCAAAGGCGTTTTTCTTAAGGACCTGTTTTGCGCCAAAAATGTACACATTGCTAACATTTTAGCTAGCTCCGGTTAACATGACACGACAAGAAACCTCTGCTACACGGCTCTAAAACGGTACTGACCATCCAGTCCGGACGCAGGATATTCATTTCCAATTTATATTACACAACATAATTGAGCATATTTCATTTGAAACTTTTGAAAGTGTTTTTTTTTTTGTTTATCAAAGTCACCATTTGTCTTTCAATCATTAGGGGAGACAGCAGAAAGCTCTCGCTGCACTTTGATCATGTTTCACTTTTATTTTCCATGGAAATTTTCTTTCGACTGGATGAATAAACATTAGAATGTGACAGACAAGAAATATTTTATGGGTAATCTGTATACTTTCCCTGTCATTTGTTTCTGGGTGTCTGCTTCTGTTAAAAAGGGAGAAAAAAGGCTGCTAGAAATAATGACTAGAAGTTTGAAAAGTTGATAATGGTGATCTGAAAAGATGTCAAACCATTAAAGGGGCTGTGAAGCATGCGCAGCCTTGATGGGCTAAGTGCTACACGCTCAGCGGTTTCCTTAGTTATGGTACACAACTGGGGGCTTTTTAGATTGTTCCCGTGAGCATATTTGTCAAAAACAATTCACATTAACAAACACGTGCGTTTGTTTGGACTCATTCGGCTGTCAACCCAGACAAATTCATCATTTCAAACCGAAAAGCAATTAGCAAAAAAACCCTATAATTACTGTCATCCCAGGGCAGATCCATATCTTATATGCACATGCTTCCTTGAGAGTGTCCCCCTCCAATATCATTTTGTCCTGTCCTTGATTTTAGCTCAAAATCCATTACGGATGCAAAGCCAAGCGCGCGGCTCCGAATAATTTGCTGTGCATTTGTCGAATTACTCGCAGCATCTGTTTCTCCGATGAAACCGTCGGACAGGGTGTGAATTCAAAGGAGATGGTTCAAACTAATGTATTTATGTATTTTCGTGTGTATTTGTATTACGTGTTTATTTATAGATTAACTTTGTACCTAGAACCCAGTAGAAAAGTATCACCCAGGAGCTCAGGCCTACAGGGAGACGCTGGTGTGCTGATTACAAACTGTAAAACTGTACTTGCACTCGCGCACGCACACACTGCCATGGAAGAGGAACACAGCATGCATGTTTGTCCTATCCAAAAAAAGAAAATCAATCCCCGAAGAGGGAAAAGTTGATTGTGTGCCAGTCGGTTTTGTTTGTCTGGGTAATTGGGTAGAAGAAAATCAATGGTCTCACTTTCATTTACCGGGGAAGGTTCACGTAACATTAATCCGAGGAATGCAGACAATGACCCCCGACCCATTTGTTTGTCCTTTAGGTGTGGACCGTCTGGCCAAGCCGGTTCGACACGTTCCTACCTCGTACACTGTGATGAGGGGGGATCGGATATTAGGCTTTCGGCCATTCAAATAAGTGGTGTTGTGCTGTCTGGGGAAACTGTACGGAGTCGATCAAAACTTTGTTAGATGAATCAGGGACGAGGAATTCATCATCCTGAGACAGAGTAAATCAAAAACGGTCAGAACAACAAAAGTTAACTTTGTCCTACAATACCGACACAATAAACCCTGCTTAATAGACAATTTCTAACTGGAGAACAATGTCAGACTTTGTGCGCGCGTGCGCTTCGGGTTCAAACTGCCGATTGGTTGTTCAAACTGGGTAGGCGACTTTTTCACGATCTGATGAGATTTTTTTGAGCGTGGAGTGGAGGTGAGAAAAAAGTGTCTTTTCTCTTTCATCACAAAGCTGCTTCGGCGTCAACGTTTGCTGCGCAAGAATATCTTATTCCCCGAGTCTGTTTGAAACTCCTTCTTTGTTAGAATGTCCTGCCCCGCTCTTTGATGGGAGCCTTTTCATCCAGCCGTCCACAGCGGTGGCTGATCGGACCTGCGATGAACATACTGGGCTTTAAAGAACAATCTGCACACTATTTATTGAGCCTAGTCTGATTTGAACCATTCCCTGACCTTTTAACGGTGACTCGGCAAAAGAGCTTCCAAAAGGGAATCTGCTATTTTTGTATTATGATGAGAATAGATAGGGCTAACCCAAACCCCAAACCTAACCATAACTCTAAATCTAACCCTAAACCTAAAACTAACCCTAACCTTAACACTAACCCTAAACTTAACCATAACCTAACCCTAGAATGAAACCTAAACCTAATCTAACGCTAACACGACCCTTAACCTGACCCTTAACCTGACCCTTGCCCTTGCCCTTGCCCTTGCCCTTGCCCTTGCCCTTGCCCTTGCCCTTGCCCTTGCCCTTGCCCTTGCCCTTGCCCTAAATCCTAATCCTAACCCCTCACACCTAGTAACTTAAGCGCAGTGCTCTGCTCTGGTGTCTGTGATTGATTATTTGATCTGATGATTTTACACCAATTACATCTTGCAAGTCTTCTGATATGTTCATGTGTTCCTTTAACGTGCCACCCGCCTGCACATGTGGAAGAATCATTATGCTGCTGCATTAAACCAGAAGAAAATCGCTGCGTTTCAATATGAGCGGCAGGGATACTCGTCTAAGCCTCTTCTGCGAGAGCTAAGACGCGGTTCCACGTGTCGTAATCCCGAATCGTCGCATCACTCATTTTGATTTACAATTTCAAAAAGTCTTTGTTTTGCATACCGAGCCCTCTCCTCCGCCTCGGGTTTGTCTGAATTTCAAATAACCCACTGTGAGGAGATAATCCCCATCGTACAATCAAAAGTAGCAAACACTTTCAAGCTCCCACGTAGCACTCTGGAAAAAAAATAAATAAAAAAAAGAGAAGCTTCCCCTGCCAAAGCATGTTTTGCACAATCGTCGAGTCTTAAAACCCCCTTGGCAACGTTTAAAGCGCTTATTGAAAGGCACCCCGCAGAGGCTTCGACACTAAATCGGGACTAAGAACACACATCTGTAGAGAGCACGGTAACCTAATCAAGCATCAATGTGTCACACTGGAGCACATTCCCCCCCTCAGAAGCGCTGCCAAACCACAACAGGAAGTGTCCTCTCTCCCTCAGTGGCCACTGACAGTGCACCTCCTCCCGAAACGCAGTGATTGGAGCTTTGAGGGCACAATCTGGATAAATCCTGTCTCTTTACTTGCTGTCGCTGCTGGCCAGCGAGGGGGATTTTCTTGGGGGTGTGTGCTGCGAATTTCAAATAACCCAGTGTGAGGAGATAATCCCCATCGTACAATCAAAAGTAGCAAACACTTTCAAGCTCCCACGTAGCACTCTGGAAAAAAAATAAATAAAAAAAAGAGAAGCTTCCCCTGCCAAAGCATGTTTTGCACAATCGTCGAGTCTTAAAACCCCCTTGGCAACGTTTAAAGCGCTTATTGAAAGGCACCCCGCAGAGGCTTCGACACTAAATCGGGACTAAGAACACACATCTGTAGAGAGCACGGTAACCTAATCAAGCATCAATGTGTCACACTGGAGCACATTCCCCCCCTCAGAAGCGCTGCCAAACCACAACAGGAAGTGTCCTCTCTCCCTCAGTGGCCACTGACAGTGCACCTCCTCCCGAAACGCAGTGATTGGAGCTTTGAGGGCACAATCTGGATAAATCCTGTCTCTTTACTTGCTGTCGCTGCTGGCCAGCGAGGGGGATTTTCTTGGGGGTGTGTGCTGCATGGTGGGGGTGCCGATGAGTCACGGGCCGCGTGGGAGCAGTGATAGAGACGGAGTGCATGCATTCTTAATGCCAGCCGTATATATATTTTTTTTGGGCGGACATGTTGGGCCTAAGCAACTTTGGCACTTCCCAGAGCACCAAATCATCATTATACTATTTGTTTGGTGGCACTGATGTCGGGATTTTACAGTCCCCCCCCCCCCACCCCCCAGCTGCTCATCCTTTTTTTTGCCATTTTTGTTTTGACCGTGACAAACTATTTATATTTTCTTTTTCAAGGACGGAAAAAAGAAGAAAACTTGAAAGATAAAGACAATAGCTTGCCCTTCCAATGTGATTTAAAGCCTGCGGGTGTAGCCCTCTGCCCTGCTGAGTATGAGAGTGAAAACCTAACCAAGCATGACGAGCCTGTCCTGTCCACTCACACACTGACACATTGCTGATTCATAGACAGTCATGTTTTTTTTTTCTTTCCGTTTTTACCTTGAGGTTTGAGTGCTTGACAAGCCAACGAGTGGTGAGAAGACCGAAAATGTTGTTTGTTTCAAGCTTAAGCATTTCATGACAAGAAAAGGAGGTGGAAAGAGGAGCGATAAAAACAAAGTGTGAAAGTAGTGCTGGTCGCGTCAATTTCTGCTTCCTGCAGTGATTCAAATGCAGAGATTTTCTGTTTCATGCTTTCGGCTTTTTGTCCGACTCAAAAGAAAAACACTCTGATACGAAAAGTAGCAGAAAATTGGATTTCAGAGGTGTGGGTTCTCTGTTTGTCTATTTCCGACAGTGAAATGTGCAAAAATAATAAACGTACAAGCAGCGGTAAACGACCAAAACAGGCGCAATTTCAATAAATACATTTTCGATGCTTCTGGAAAATGTGTTGATTATTTCTGACATTTTAAGGCACGCTGGCTGCCTGTCAGGCTGTCCTCTGCATCAGACTGGAATCTTTTTAAATCAACACCCCACAATAACCACTGCACAGATTCTAGTGCAAAATATGTCACCAAATGGCTGCACTCATATCTGGGCTATTCTGGCTCAATTTTTCTACGTGGAGGGAGGCGCTTTGTTCAATCTTTCATGCAGACTTTGCATGCCTTTGCATCTTTGCATGGCATTTGGGGGGGGGGGTTATGTATTGATGCAAAAGGGAACCTGATTAAAGGCAACACAAAACAACTGTCACGTCTGCTTATTCGTTCGTGTTCGTGCGGATTTTTTGGGGTAAGCGCAGCTGCAACAAGTTTTTGTGTGTGTGTGTGTGTCTGTATGCATGTCCTCAACTGCCTCCAGCTTTTGTCACACATCCCTCACTGTTAAGTGCCAATCAGCATTTGAAATTACATTTGGTTCCATGTCCTCTCTTACGTGAAAGCCGCGGATCATCCTAATCAGGTTCTCTAGCCACTGCAGGTTTTGCACAGTAATTAAATTCTCTCTTGTCTAAAAAGATGACCCCATTGGTCCACTTCTGTACCGTCAATCCTTCCACTGTTTTTTTTTCACCCCCGAGGGATTAAGTAGAATTGGATGGATTGTAGAGATGTGGCGTCTCGGGAAGAAAATGTGTCCAAAGCCCTCCTCAGCAGGTAATTCTCCTCTTGGAGAGTAAGAATTGTTTTAGAAAGCTTCTCTGGTGACATTAGGTGGTTGAGACGGTAAAGACAAAGATTAGAGAGAAAATCCCCCTTTAAAATATTTTAATTCCAACTGTTGTGTGACTGTGTGAGAACTGTACGTTTTCAAGAGGGGAAAAGTGTACAGTTGTGATTGGCCAAATAGTTGAACGGGATTTCAAATCTATTGGACTCTGGATACATCTTACAGCTGTTGAATTATTGCACAACACGTAGAACTACTGCAGGTGAGCATGATAAATCTGATTAAACGCAGCAGAAAAGGACGCCGCGGAGTGGTCTGCCTGTTGATAATGTGAAGCAATGATGAAATCCATTTTGATGAGTGGAAATCAGGCAGGAACGAGAAACACCTGAGGTTGAGAACGAGTCCCAGGTGCGAACAAAGACACAGGTGAAAGCAATGAGGGCAGGATAGGCAATCAAACAGGCGGGAAACTGAACAAAGGCAGGAAGTAAAACTAAAAAGGGACACATAAGGAGAGTAACTACAAAATAAAAGAGGAAGACAAGGTGCACCAAGGAGTACAGAACTTGAAGTGGAAACGTAACAAAGAAAGCCAAGAATTAAACATGCAAAAACCAAACCTTGATCAAGCCAAGCCAAAAATATCTTGACCTTTGACCTTTTCCCCAGCGCGCTGGTCTTGGTCCCGCGTCGCTCAGACATCGGGAAATGGGTCATAGGTGAAGAAAGCCAAAAGTATCTTGACCTTTGACCTATTTCCAAAAATCCGAGCAACAAGGGACCAAGACCAGCGTGTTCGGGGTCCCTGAAAACCCCTTGAGACCAACTCCTATCTCTCAGCGACCCTTCACCGAAACCCTAACCCTAATTCCAGGCTTATAGGGGTTGTAAGAGTGGGATAAGGGTTAGGGTTTTGGTGAAGGGTCACTGTTGGACTTGGTTTCTAGAGGTTCTCCAGGCCCCCGAACGTGCTGGTCTTGGTCCCGCGTCGCTCGGACCTTGGGAAATGGGTCAAAGGTCAAGAAAGCCAAAAGTATCTTGACCCTTGACCCATTCCCCAATATCCGAGCTAACGAGTCCATTAATTGGATAACTGCCATTTTCATAAGCAAGGGGAAAAAGTCAGGGGGTTTTGAAATGTTTTTCATGGCGATTTAAAACAATTTATCCGAGACACTTCCTCTGCCACCACAGTGGCATGAATACAGGAAATGCTCCCACAGGTTATATCATAGGGCACGGCTATATAGGGCCCTAAGTAAATTAGGTCATTTACCCAGTCATTTCCAGAGCAGCACCGCCTGGGAGAAAGGTTTGCGTGCCTAAAACTCTATTTGTACACATGATTGGCATCTGACGCTTAATCTCCGCTCAGACAAAATGAGGCCGACACTCACACAGCAGCCAGACAAGCACGGCACCTCAAACGCATTATTCCTGGCATCCGTGAAATATTCGGTCAGACATCAATCTTTCCCTTTCCTCGACGTATAAATAGAGGTCGCGGCTGGCGACGCAATACGCAGGCCGTCTATGCTTCTGCAATGGAAGTCTAGCCCAATTTCAAGGTAGAGTGCTTGGCTAAATTTAGGAGCTGTAATTCATTCATCACCCAGTTAGCGAATGCACCCGAGATGCCCATTCTTCAACGTAGGTGTTAAATCTGTCCTTCAGGGTCTCTGCCTATGACTTTGAAACCGTCTGCTGAACAAGGTTTCCTCAGCAAATCTTCCCGTCACTGTGCGCCTGTGTTGCATTAAACAAGCCCCCGTCATCACGTTTGATCTCTCCTGATGGGAAAAAAAAAAGATTGACATAGGCAGGAAAAGTAGACAGTATCTGTCTGCAATTTATTCCTTTATCGTTGAGGGTTCCTTGCTATTTGATGTGATTTGCTACCCGCCGGCGCCTTCTATTATGAAGTATATTGTGATACCAATTTGTAACGACCAAACATTGCCTTCAGGGTGATTTTCGGCTGGGGGCAGAGGAGAAAGGTTACGGTGAATGTAATTCAACATTGGTGTTGAGGAAAGGCGAGGCCAAAGCTTTTCACTCTGACCTTTCCTTTCTGTTACAGGTGCATTCAAACACAAACCCAAGTTTGTCTTCGCCGAACAAAAAACCTCAGCTGGAAAGTTGGCTATAAGGGACTTGTGGAAAAGACAACGGTGGATCAAAAATGCAGGCAGGTGGAGACTATTCCAGTAGACACCACGTTACAAGTTTATACACTGCCATAAATAAGACTTCTCTTTTTGTTGATATGTTTATACAAGCCCGAGAGGAGAGCAGAGGTTTTCAGACAATAAAGACATGATATTGTTCCATCTTTCATTCAGCTTCGGGGAACAGACATTTTTATCTCTTAACACAAGTTATGCAAGTTAGGCTCTTAAAAAAAAAAAAAAAAAAATGCCGGCTCTCAGACATTTGACCGGGTAGCTCTCGACTCGCCCACATGTTCAATTCACCGCTACTCTCCCAAGTGCTGCAGAACAATACCAGCACACTGTGATTGTGTGACAGTTCCAAGACATTTGGTCACGGCAATTTGTCCAATTGATTGTTGCCGCAGACTGTATAGCGTTCACGCACTGCACACAACTAACAATCAAGTCCAATTTTTAATGACTAGAAAAAGATGAGTGCTCTTAGGCCTTCTTTCTTTACAGCTATGAAAGCACGACGATATGTGTGTGGGCGAAAGAAGCAGAATTAAATATATGTACAGTATATGAATAAACGCGGGAGTTCATTTTCAATTCATAAATGCAAGGATTCCTGATTAGGATTTATTTACAAACACAAGCCTTTAATTACACTGAAAGTGAAAGTAATATGGGCGGGTTGTTAGCGTCGCAGCAATCAATTATTATTGGGCTTTTCCCCTGAATAGCATTAATTTATGTGGAATTAGCGTCCACGCCTTCAGCTCAGAGCGCATTATGCCACGATTACGTTGCAGAAATAATAATAATAAAAAAAGCCAGTCAGTTCATTTGGGAGATTTCACACTCCAAAAAACAGACCCACATATTTGAGGGGGGAAAAAAAATGACTAAGTGTGCCGCTGAGTAATGATAAAGTTCTCAAACATCTCCTCAATGAGACGGTTTGAGAGTCAGCAGCAGACGCCGGTGAAAAAAACCCCAAAAACACAGGCAAGAGACTGGAAAAAGGATTAGCATTGTGCCATTTCAATTAATTGAATTAAATAAACAATAAAAGACGAGATAAAGAGAGACTGAAAAAAAACTGTCCGATGTGACGATAGGTCGACAACAAAACTGGACTGTTTTAAAGCTGAAACAAACCCGAAAGGCTTGTTGATATACTCCCGTCCAGAGTGGGCCACCTCTTGGCAAGGGGAGCCCCAGTGGCACTGGCTCTCTCTCTCCTCTGTCCACTGGACACGAGTGAGCTAACGAGAGGGTCAGTGGCAGTGATGGAAGAGACCCCCGGGGGGACGGGTTACTCAGCGCTTTAATCGTTCGCACTGATAATCATCTGTGGCAGGAACTGCAGGGAGGCATTTAGGGCCTATTTGCAGCTCAGTCAAAAAGTGCACATGCTCTGATTTAACGATCTGCCGCACCGTCTGAAGGGGACAGAGGAGGAGGTAAAGGTTCAGCGAGATCATAAACACCGTCTCGTCCTTGACCAGGTTTGACGAGTAGCGGCGGCTCGAATGGGCTCTGACCTTGAGCGGAAATTTTATTATTTGTCTTGAATCCGAATTTGCCTCGATTTGAGCAAATCACGTGGACGTGTTTTTGTTGCATTTCTCAGCAAAACAACTTCGGTAATATAAACAAATTAGCATCTCCCGAATAAATAAAATATGCTGTAGCAGTTTGCAGGAATACTTATTCTTGCGTTTCACCTATTTTTGTTCTCAGGTGCCGACGGGTCAACTAGACTTTTGTACCTTGTAGGTAGGCCATAATCCATAAGCGGAAATGTAATGCCGTCCACTTCTGGGAAATAGCCTCCTTGTTCTTTCCAAGCAATTACTTTGCCTGAGCCGCCCGTGTAAATCACCCCTTGCCACTAATCACTGCTGCGCTGCTTACTCAATGTACCTAAAGCAACTTCGCAGAGAGGAGCTCCGAATGGTAGCAGTGAGTTCCATTTATTCAAGTGCCGTGCTTTTATAGTTTTGAAATAGCGATACTTACTTTCTACTTTCTACCTAGTGCCTCCTGTACCGCATAATGGGCAGCAATCGGATATAAGGGGGTCACCATCACACCACTCCTTTGGAGAATCATGGCAGTGCTTCCGCAACATAGAATTTCATGGTCTGGTGAAATGGTTCCAGTCTCCCTGGGCTTTCAGGATGGTAAGGGCCAGATGTTATGCGTTTTTTGGATTTGGAATCTGTGCCTTTGCTGGCACATTTTATTTTTTTATTTATTTTTTTACCCTGGCCTTGCCTACTGGCTTGGCCTTGGCTAACTGATACCTCGCTTGATTTTTTTCGCCAGTGGTTCCACACAATCAAGGATTGTCCAATCGTAGTTGGAAAAGGATGTATACAATGAGTCATAGCAAATGCGATAATGAATAGTAGCAATGATAGTCTCAATCCAATGTTTCAGTTTAAAAACCATGCCATCTCTCGCCTGCTTTATTTTCCAACGCAAACGCTTTATTGTGTTTGTCAGCAGACGGATCGTTTCGACAAACTCCAGCCATCCAATATCCTGAACTCCGAAAAAAATATTGACTTTTGTGTGGGGAACAGTTTGGAGACGCTGACAAATATGGCAACTCGAAATGCACAGGGGATATCTCCATCGTGTCTCGCCCGATCTCGTAATATTAAATCTGTCAGGCGTAATTGCTTTCCCACCAGATTTAAACATAAAGCTACAGGGAGGACACTGTTCCTATAGCTCACCACCATCTGTGCCCCGCAATGGATGGGACACTGCAGCGAGGCCTAATGAATTATTAGCTCATTAAGCCAAATGCGTTTCACAGTCAAAGCTCAGTAACCCTAACTCTTGGTGATTTTGGTTTCTTCTGCCCAACCTAATTTACCTAAGTTACGTTCAGGAACCCCCGACAGATTTCAGGAATCGAGGCCATTCCGACAGCTGCGTGTCACAGTCACAGACAAAGCCTGGCAGAAATCCCCCCCGCAGCACACTTCAAACACGATTCTGTTGTCGAGAACATATTTCCCCCTGCACCCTGCATGTGTGCTTATGATCCACGCTCGGAGCCATGTTTCACCTCTGCGGGTGGAAATTGGATGGAGGTGCTTGTTTTTTCTCTCATATTTGTTTGGTAGTTTGGTGAAATTAAGGTTGTCAAATGCTTCTGCTGGTTTTAGCTATGACTGTCTTCAATATTCATTCATGATAATGTTCAGGCGTCGCAGTTACGGAAGGAACACTTGAAATATAAACCATTTTATAAACACGCAAAGCTTTATCGGACGTTAAGGGAGAAAAGCAAATGAAAGAATAAGAAGAGAACACTGCACTCCAAATGACCTCCGATGCTCCGGCCCCTACTGTTCAGTGCAGATATGTGATCCGTCCAGTTTATTGTCCAGGTGACCTCCCAGGTCCTTATGAGATACTACTACTCGGCCAATGTCCTTGAATATCTATTACAAAAATAATAATGGATATATAAATAATAATATGATTATTTTTGTCACGCGCAAGAGATTGCCAGTATTTCAAGAAAATAATCATACCTAGTCATAAAAACAAATCCAGGTACATTTGTCCAGATCGAGTGCACACAAGAGTTTTCAGTACTCATGTCTGTTGTTATCATTGATTGTGAATTTCCATGAAACTACAAGATTATATTTGTGCCATACTCCTCTAATCAATAGGGCTAACTCAAAACCCTCAAGGCATTATAATGTATTTAAGTAGATGAAACTAAATTAGTTGCCTGTAGGTCAGATGGGAGAGCATGAAAAATCATTACATATAGGGGTGGGTGGCCCTTTTCATATGAAAAAAAAAAAAAATTAATACCTGGGGCAGCTTTCGACTTACCCGTGTACCACTCAAGGTGGAGGTTACATTTTTAGCATGTATTTAGTATAATTATTATTATTATGTAATAGGAATATAATAAGACTATTTTGTGAGATAAGTCACAGATTTTTTTTTGTGGAAGAAAAAATGGATTCAAATTGAATTGGTATTATTGCCTTGTATTGTAATTGCCTCAACTAGCTCAAGCCCCCCCCCCGTGGGCGATGGCAGGTCCAACACTTTCTGCCAGTGTGCATGTGCGTGCGTGTGTGTGTGTGGGGGGGATAAACAGGGAGATTCCAGACAAAATGGGACAATGAGATTGAGGATGCATGACAGCGAAGGAAAGAAAAAAGAATCTGGAGTGAGTGAGCGAAGAGTGGAGGAGCGTCCAACCAAAAACTCTTCATCTTCCTCTCTCTTCCTCCGCAACAACATATTCGGGTTGGACGGCACCGCGAGGTTGGTCAGGCCGTGCGGATCCAGCCCGGAAGATTAAAGTGGGGAGAGCTGGCTCCGGTGCCGGCTCTGCTCCCCTGTGGCCGGGGTGGAGCGAGATGGAGAGCTGGATTGTTGCTCTGCCAGTTCTCAAGCTTCTTTTTTTTTTTTTTTTTTTTTCCCCTGGCTGCAGAAACAGCAGCTCATCCACGGCCTGGACTCCGAAGCGCCACTCGCATTCCACGCAGGAGCCTGGTGAGAGAGAGATAGGCTGAGCAAACTGTTTGGATGAGCCACTCTGAAAAGCAAAAACGCCTTCCTGAGAGAAAGAGAGAGAGAGAGAGAGAGAGAGAGAGAGATGTTTTATAGAAAAGACAAACGTGCGATTTGCTGCATCGGAACTGGTGCTTAAAATAGAAGAGATAGAAGATAGGTTGTTTCCGTGTGGCCAAGGTAGTTCACAACATTTGAGGCATTCAAAAATAGATAATATAAGAATAATAAAAACATCAATTATAGCAGATTCAATGACGTGCCTGCAGCTCAGCTGGTACAGAGGCCATTACATGGAGGGTCGGCCCTTTTTATATGACATTTATGTTATACTTTACTGTTGTTCAATGAGCCTGACCCGCATAAATCCCACCAAAAAGCGAGAGTTAGGGAGAGAGTTGGGGGCGTACCAAAATTTGATTTATACTCTACATTTAGTCAGTTAAAATGGGTATCAACAAAGTATATTTCTTTCCTTTTTTTTGGAAAATGTTTGAAGAAGGAAACGTGTTCAGCATATTCATGAGTACATCAAAGACGCGCGAGACGTTTTTGGCACCTTTCAATGTTTGTGATATCTTGCTCCGATCTATTCCATGGAAAATAACTCAATCTACGAAATAGGATTTAAAGGTTATTACTAATGTTACCGAATCAACTCATTCTAAACAGGCCAGGGTTAGACACCTAAAAAGCGTTTACTCCCAACTTGTCTTGTGAAGTATAACAGCAGGTGTGTTTGCGTGAGGGTGGCAGAAGGCTGCGTGGGGGAAGACTGATCGGGAGATCAGATCCAGGTGTGTCAACAGACAAACAACAGGCACACCTGAAGTTACACCGCTAACGGGCCACTGGAGAGGCGCAGCACACCTGAAGTGTGTTGGCTGATGCTTTGTAAAATCTGCAGGGGCAGATGAGAGGAATCGGAGTTTGCGGTGAAGGTTTTATATGGAGTAGTTTCATAGAGCAGTATATACGGTGCACACGCCCTGAATCACACTGAATCACAGGTCATCATCAACGAAATGCACAATCACTAGAATGAGTCAGTCTTCCTCGTGTGTGTGTGTGTGTGTGTGTGTGTGTCGCCGTTGATGATCTCGAGGGGCGTTCAAGTCTGACAAAATTAAGGCCATCAGCTCGTGTGTCATGCAGAGCGGCTGATTGCAAAATTCCCACATCGAGGAGCAACGTCCATTATCGTTAGTTTTTCCCAGATATGAAAGTCGAGGGTGATGGAACCAGGAGGAGGAGGAAGGGGGAAACAGAAGGCGGGGGGGGGGGACGCTCAGGAGGGACGGCGAGGGGCGCCGAGAGTGCGAACGGGAGAGCGCGCGCGCTATTGATTTTCCCCTCTGCACCTGCCACGCCGAAAGAAAAAGCACCAGACAAAATCAAATGTCATTATTTGGGAGGAGACTGCCAGGTTCCCTGAGTCATCTCGCCGAAGGGCCACTCTGGCTGTCATCTGCCGTCCCCCCTTACATTCATCAACATGCGCCTCAGCCCCCTGCCCAGAGTGAGATTCATCTGGAGAAAGCACATGCCGGAGAAGTGACGGTTGGAATGGTCGGCGCAGGTATCCATCACCTGCGCACAGCAGTGCGCACACACAGAAGGGAAGCGGACTGAGCGAGTGGAATAACACTGGGAATGTTTTGAGAGGGGCTTCGGAATATGCAAATGAGTGGGTTGGAGAGTGAAGTGGTATTGTGTGTTGTTATTATATCAGAACTACTTTCATGGTTTTATCAACTGACTTCGACTTAGAACGTCAGAACGTATGTGCCATGAGAAATACATTGAGGTTCCTCCAGTTCCATATTCCTTTAGATGATTACGAATGGATGCTCATATCCAACAGGCCACAAGACTCTTCCATCTTTAAATCAAATTAAATGAATATTTCATTTGACAACAAAAAAAAAAATCTTAATTGACGGAACCAATGCTAATGTCTCCTTCTTATCTCCAGCAACGAAATGGCCTCCATACTGACTCTCCAGCCTCACTTTTGGCTGTGCGTGGTTTAGGCGAGCCGCATTTTTCCAACTTCGCTTTTCCACGACAGTGTCATGGCGGAACAGGAAGCTAAAGAGTGGGAAGGTTGAAGCTAAAGGACAAAGCCAACCCTCCCCACCGCCCCTTGTCTGCTTCACTTCATTCCAATTTGGATTCCCTGACAACGTGGGGGTGTGTGTGTGTGTGCACTTCACTGATACCTTTAACAGAAAGCGAGGTGCTTTTTTTTCTTTTCATCAATACTGACTCGTTGTCCGCGCCACAGAGCATGGGATTTTTATTCAAAAGGAGAGAGGTTGTTTTCAAGCTTTTCACCAACACACTTCCAAAAAAAGACCCATCGTCTCAGTGGTGCTAGCTAGCTAGCTAATTAAGCTAATGCTGGTGTTCGAAGATGGGTTTTTTTTTTTGACTTTTTGCAAATTTTCTGTGTACAGGTCATGGGTGTCGCTGGACACCACAAAAAAAAATAACTACCCAGCGCTCTGTGTCAACCCTGAGCCTCTGAAAGGCATAAAAACCATGTACGTCTACTTTTGTCGCTCTTCTGCGCACCCTGCAGGAGTGCGTGCAAATTTGCAGACAGCCCTTGCACGGCCATGGGGGAGTTTGGAGGATGGGGGGTTCCAGAGGAAGCCCAGTGAAGAGCGTGTGCAACTTGTAGATAAAATAAATGGACAACAGAGAGAAAAGAGAAAGCTTTTTAAAAAAAAAAGAACAGAGATATGTGTAACAGGGCAACACTGTCCCAGTGAAATCAAGGCAACAGTGTACGAGAGCAAACACATTTCCAAACACTGTAACAGGATTAGTTTCACCACAGAGTCTAATGCTGCTCTGTGTGTGGATATGTGTGTGTGTGTGTGTGTGTGTGTGTGTGTTTGTTCGTTACACAAACGCCCCATTGCTCCAAACCACAGAGCACCAAACATCAAATTCACACACAAACACACACACATCATTACCCACACTTCACGAAAAAACATCTCTTTGGATATTTCAGGGTTTATTTCAGTAATTACAAGTCATTAAAGTGTGGTGGTAGAATTTTGTCTTAAAAAGCCAACACAAATATGAGTAAATGCTACATTATCATGGCCTGCAGCCCCTCTGGCTCTGTGAAGAACAATCCTGACCAGCGGCAAAGAGCTAAATATGTATAAGAAAATAAGACTCATATGGTGCCTGGGCCATTTGGAATTTTTAAGAATTTCATCAGTTTCACCCTGGCACATTTTGACTCTGAGTATTTGCGCATGGTTGCTCATACATAGTCTTAGCATTATTATACTGAGAATATTTTCTTGACAGTGTTCAACAGGAGAAACCAAATGTTATATGGTTTGGATTTTGAGCTTGCCTGATTATTATTTTGTGATTTGTATTTAAAAATGTCATTTAACCTGGTTAATCCCGGTTGAATCTTTCACCAAGATAAAGGTTTTAAAAGATCCAGATTGGGTTTGAAATAATAACCAAGAAATAATGTTTGATATTGAATTCCTTTTCTTTGTTGCTAAGTGCATCGTTTCTGTGGGAACCGTTGGATAGCTTTCAAATACATTTTAAGCTTTCGACAATTTAGCGTAAAGTGCCTTGAGAATATATATATATATATATTGTCCACGTCAATGTGCCTGGATCGAAGCTTCAGTTGTATAATGTTATTTTAAATATAAAATTACTGTTGCACACTAGCACACGAGCATGAGATTGCAGCATGTGTGATGGGGTTATTTTTGGCTTATAGTCCATCGGCCCGTCTTTGTATACAGTCTGCGGTTTCACCCCTATTATTGCAAAAACGAAGAAAAAAAACAAGTCTCCAGTGTGGAGCCAATAAATATGCGCTTTAAAATGAACTTAAATAAATGATGATATGCTGTCCGCTACAGCCTTGGCGATTGGTTTTGTACATATGTTGTGTATCCTGTCGATTTATGAGCTTCATCAGTAAAATTGAGAAAAAAAAAAAAAAAAACGAGAAGAAAGTCGATTATTATTACGGGCGACGCGGAAGAAAGCTGCTCGCCATCTGGCTGTTCTTATGACAAATATACTGCCCTCGCACTATCTCCGATTATGGTTGCGAGAAAGACAACATTGCAAATCTCACTCATGACTGCTAATCTGTAGTCCTGTGTGAGTTACTGTGTCCCCGGGCCGGGGGTGGGGGGGTGTTTGAATCCGTGGCTGCCCCTGCCATTGATCTTCACGTTGACCCGCCCTTGTCAACTTTGCCCTTCACTTGAACAAATTGAGTATGAAGGAAGTCAGCTCTTGTTTGTCCCTCTTGATCCAGATGAGTGATTCATTATCAGAGTGTCCGTCTGACAATGACTGTGCAACAGTCCCCAGACTCCGGGGAAGCCTTCGGTGAGACCGCTGTCGTGACCCTGCCCAGTGGAACTGAAGAATGAGGCGGTGATGGCTTTGCGAGACATCATGGTGCGTACATGGGCACTGGTGCTTTTTTCAAACCACTGGATTTTTACACTTAAATGGCTGAAAACAAGTATTTATGAGCTGAAAATAAACTGAATAAATATTCTACGTGATTGGGGGGGTAAAATATCATATTTTTATGCAAAGATGTTTGTGCCTTTAACTAAAAGCACCAGCACAAAATTGTGGAAAATGAAAAATAATAGTAAGTAATAAAGTAATAATGGATACATTTAAAATGGAAATGAAAAAAGAAATGCCACACCACTATGTAATAAACAGCATTGTCAGTGTGTGCCGTTCCTTTTTGTCATTAAACTTTCTTCCTTATGCCTGACAAACACAATGTAACTGTGATTTATTCCACCTGCGAGTCTTACTGGAAGGGAACGAAAAACAATCCGGAGGACAAACAAACGAGAGGAGGACACTTCATCCCATCGTCACTGCTGCTCCGTCGCTTTAAATTATGACCCAATAATCATAAAAATGCATAACTCAGTAATGATTTCCTCTTCAGTGTCAATCATGTGACCTTCCAGGGAGGCAGACAAATCCTCTATTTGGAATGGGAGCAGAGCACAACCATCCTTGTCCCAGAGTCCCAGTTACGGGTGCACGCAGTAAATGTTGCACCGCATATCACACACACACAGTGTGTGTGTGTTTCTTGGTGCTCCTCATATCTGGCAATCATCTCATTTTGGAGAATTACTCTATGATAGCCGAGAAATAATGGGACTGGCCCCTGTGTTAATTGCATTTTGAGATTCCGAATGATGCACTAGTTGGAGTCCATATTAAGTTGTTTCCTCGCAGCCCCTGGGAGGATTCCTTGTGAATATTAAAAAGTAGGGTTGCATAAAGACAGAAATGCGACGCACGCCGCTGGCAAAGGTAGCAGTGGGGGAGTTGGACTGTTGTGGATTCACACATTTGCCTAATCTCCAACTGACTTGAAAAAAAAAGAGAAAGGAGGGAATGAGCCGACTGAGCGTGTTCACTCGTCATCTGCTTGTTACTTACTGAATAAAGATGTGGCAAAGCTAACCCATTGTCTATTTTTTTTTTTACACTTAATAAGTGCAAGACCGTTAAGTCTGTGTTATCCTTGTCCCTCCCCGGTCTGCCTTGTCTTTTTTTTTTCTGTACACTTATATTTCATAAATAGTCTCAGCTTTGTTTAATCTTGAGAGGTGTCGTGTTAGCTGGAGGTCCACTGCGCAAACCGAGTCTTTTTTTTTTTTTTTCTTATGATGACTACTTGTTCCCACTTACTGAGTTTAACGTTCGGATTGAGATGAGATTGGGCTGCACCTAAAAAAAAAAAATGCGGTCACCATCCTGTTGCTGTGATAAAGAACACCAGCCTCAGTTACCGGTGGTATGTAACATTTCTGTCGTGGAAAGTTGCGATCCGCATGTGTTATGAGCACAGCTGATAAAATGTTCAACTGTCAGGCTCCAGAGTTTCTTTCCACCTGCGTCCCCTGCGAGGAGAGAGTTGCGCGGCAAACTGGCGACTGTTTATTTTCCATGATCTGGGATTTACTGTGGAACAACAATGAACCGCCTCTGCCCATGCAACAGGCGCCGAGCCGAGGAAATGGGACGGTGATAGTTCAAGGCGCAACAAAGCAAATATTTTCCAAACTGAAGAGGGGTTAATGCCATACGGATAAGACACGAAAAACAAATACTAACACACATACTTAGACTTATATACATATCCTGTATCCTTAATATTATCACAATAGATGTTAATGCCTTATTTAAGTATCACCTTAGTGATAGAGCTGTTGGGGGCTATTACATAGTATTTAATTTTAATGTTTAATGTCCATAAGATATGCATGGCTTATGTTGTAGTCCTGTAATTCAATATTTTTTTACGACTACATACCCAAATATCTGTTAAATCTGCTGGTTATGTGATGCTAGAAATGCTTTCATGATACCTGTTGTATGAAATCTGTACCTAAATCGAGGATGGCATCGAGGCGCCGATAATCCGCTATCATAAAAACCATACCGTGATCCACACCTGCAGCGTAATGATCCTTTTTTCTTTGAACTGGGGCTTTTACTATTTCATGAAACATTGATTCACAGGTTATGGAAGTTGTCCACGGGGATGTGCAGCAGCCACTGAATGATGACATTTATGCCCTAATTTATTATTATTATATATAATCAACCGACGTCGGTTTGACTTTTTATGCCGTGTGCTGTTTCCCAATTCAGATTCCCGGAAGCTCCGGAGTGGAAACATCTTTATCTGGACCCTGACAAATTGTTCACTATAAGGCAGCGGTTTAGTTGCTATTTGTTTTTATTCTGCAACATGCATATTTTGTATTCATGTCTTCATAACACACGCAAGAAGAAGCTCTAAAATGAGGTTTCTCTATCGGCGGCTCCGGATATCTTTTGGATCATCTTGGCAAGGAGATGTGGTTGGACTGAGATCTCTTTCTTTGTTAAAGACTGAGTTGAAAACACATAACCCACTCACATGAACAGGAATACGTCTTCTCCAAAGGAACAACACATAAATCATCATGATTGGGTCGGTAGATTCAGGTAGATTTATCCGAGTTGTCAAAAAAAAAGTTATGGCACTAAGTGCTGTGTGTTGATAAGGGTACGAATGATTCTCTGTGAAAGTCAAAAAAATAAAAACAGAAATATCCAGCAGAAGGTTCACAGCCCCGCCAAGCAGTGTTGGATCCACCACCACGGCTTGATCATACAGCACAGTTATAAATGAAAGGAAGACAAAAAAAATGCACGTTCATTTTTATTTCATCTGAATATTGTATTAATGACAGGGTAAATTACAACATCAAATTATGTTCTGACTACCATGGAGCACCTCTCTATGAAGACATGGGCCAGAGAGCAAAAGGACCCATTCATTTCTTGCCATGTGAGGACAAACAGGGCCAGAAAATGATGTCATAATCAAGGTGAGGAAGAGTAGATCATATTGCAAACGTTTTTTTTTTTTTTAGCATTCAGGGTTTTAAGAATCACAGGAAGTTGACCGCAGCCCAAAGGCACCTTTCGGGGGACACATTTTTCCCTCACAAATGTTTGCTTTTTCTTCTCTGTGCGAAGCAGGAACAATTACTCTGGAAGCACTGGAAAATCATTTTCTGCTTCACAGTCGGGGCTCACTTCAGGGAGGCATCACCAGCACTACCTGTAATACAGACACCATTAAGGTTTCCAATAAAGACGCGACACATTCTTTCACATCGCTGACTCCGGAGTGGAGCCAAATGGAGAGTGGGAAGGGGTGCAGAAGCCCTACTCCATCTCTCTCTCTCTCTCTCTCTCTCTCTCTCCCTGTAATATTAAATTGTAGCCTGTTTATCGTAAGCTCCGCAATCAGAGCAACAAAGCATCTCCACTTAGAAAAATAACAATACTGCCAAGTAATTATAGAGGATAGTAGGGGAAATAAAAACATCCAAATAATGAAACAGAAACGGGGGCAGATTGGAGCGCGGGATTGGTCGCGGGCAAGATTTGTAAGTTGAAGCTATCTATGAATGAATAATAAAATTCATGAAAAAGCCTTTCATTTTGAAACTTTGAAAGCAAACGTCCCCAAGCCACGAAGAAATTGACAGAGCTTCAGGTGATTTCCGTAGATACAAAAATATTGTTTTGCCAAAAGAGGGAGAGAAGCTTGCAAGTCTGTATGTGAAGCGATAATTTAGCAAGAATAAAAAAAAAAAAAGACACTTTCCATATTGCTATAAAGGGACCCCTCTTCATATCAATTCCCAGAGCTTCTGTGAAGGTTATAAAATAGTCATTCCCCAGTCAAGAAAAATATAGTGCTCAATTTACATCTGTCACATAAGTCTTTAATATTTGGATAGATAGTCTAATTTTAAAAATCGTAAAACTTATATAATACTTTGTTTCATAAAAATGTGCCTCCTGGGTGCAGCTCTAGATAGGAAGTTTCGCCCTCCTACAGTCGGAGGGTTTTTCTTTCAGCTCTGTGATTTTTCTTTTTTTTCTCTCTCTAATGATATCCTCGGTGTTACTTTGCACCAAAACACAAGACTCTGTCTGAATGCATATCTTTTTTTTCAGTACCTGTATCAGCCAAAAAATGGGATGATTCATTTAAAAAAAGGAGTTGCTATCAAAGTCCCTGATAAATATAAAGGAAAGTTGAGATAAGGAGGGATGGGACTAGCAGTGGACACTCGCATTGTTTCTGGGCTACCCGACACACAACCTCAATAAAATGACTGACTTGCCCTCGCACTGTGCCAAAATGAAATACGTTGAAAAATACAGAATGATGCCTTTAGTTCTCACTTATTATACACTGCACGGACGCTGTTCATTCATAAAAAAGAAGGCAGCGATAGAAAAGCGTTATAAAATCACATCAGAAAATGTGGACAATGATAGAAGACGCTATATATATATATATATATATACAGTATATATATGTACAAATGAAAAAGTGCGACCTTTTTATCCCATTTCCTTGACATAAAGGGCGCTATTGAGTCTAATGATCCGTATATTATATTCACATGTTATTTATTCATTCCTGCTGACTTTTCACATCTTCAGAACGGACGCATGCTCTTTAAAACTGAACCCCCTGACAACGGTCTGATCGGTTACGGAGAACGCGCTCGAGTGTCGAGAGAATAGCCTTGTAATATATGTGCTCTGACGGCAGCCTTCTCTATATATCGTAGTGTGCAACATATCAACATCCATAGCGGGACGTCTGGGAGGAAGTGTTTAATCATTTCTGATATTACTTGGCTTGAAGGGAAGTGGCTTCCATGTCATTATGAGCCACTCGTGGTATATTTGTGAAAAGGAATGTGCCGTCTATTGTGTTTGTTGGGAGACTCTGCGACACGCTACATTTGAGGAATGCGGATTTGAATTCCGCAGACACGGAACGCGGGGAACAACAAAGCCATCCATCAGTGAAGAAAAAACTCCGAAGCAGCTCAGAAGCACTCCGATTCCTTCATGCCCTCGGAGAACAGCGAGGCAATCTAAAGCTAATTATAATGAACAGCATGCAACAATAGCATTAGAGGGGTTTTTTTTTTAAATTGTTCCTTACAACATATCATTAATCCCATGGCAACCGACGCAGTGTCAGTGTGAGGCACGGCGGGTGCCCACTTACGTCTCCAACCAATCACAGCGCGGCAGCTTGACACACGTGAATCAGCAAGTACAGCAGAGTCTCCGGACCTGGTGCTGCCCCGTACCGCCTCAAAATGTAAAGACAGCCGGCAACTTGTGCAAGAAGTGGCACGTACAAGCAATTGAATGGACCTGGTTGCATTCATCCAAATTTCCTTTACTATGAAGGAAACCCATGGTCTCATGAGCTCATCTCTTCTCCGGCACTAAGTGACAAAATGGGTCTAAGTTACATCTCAACAACTTTGAGGTCTTTCATCGTAAAAGGTTATACGCATACTTCGCAATGTTATCAATGACTCCATTTTATGATCCCCGATCAAAACAAAGCTGCAGCCTGAGTATTTCCACACCAGGTGATCCTCTCCCACTGCTGTGGCAAACGCTCCCACGCTGACGCGCCCCTTTTCAGCGTGATGGATTTTGCCATTTGCAAGGACTGTGGAGTAGCGTGCGGCGTAAAAATTGCATGTTTTATCGAGAAAACGTTCGAAAGCTTCGAAGAAAAGCTCCCAGCGCGTCCATAATGTGTGTGTGTGTGTGTGTGGTCCACCTGTTCAAGGAGGCACCTTTTTTAAAAAAAAGCGCTGTTCAAATAACTGAAATTTCTTCACCACTCATTTCAGACCATTTTTTAAATTATTATTATTATTATTATTTTTTTTTAAAGCGACCCGCTTGGTGCCCCTTATCGCCGGGGGTAAGATAAGCTCTCCAATTAAGCTTAGTGCAGGTGCAATCAAGAGGCCATTTATTCACCAACCTTTCGCTCGCTTTCCTCGCTCGTCTAATCAGCTGACTGCGGGGGTTCCGGCAATCCAATCAGATCTCTCCATGTTCTCAATCAGCCAATTGCGTCGTCGCCATGACATTTTAAATCGGCTCACCTCTCCGTCAACGCCACTGGTCACCCTGCGGTGTCATTGCCATCGCCCGGGAAAGCCCGGAGATGCGTCGGTGCCCGGCCACGTTCTCGGAGTCGTTGCGCCCTGCGGGGACCTCGCTGATCTGATGCTCCTCCGCCAATTAGAGGAGTTAAAAGGTCCGTACACCGTGGCCGCGAGGCTCCAGTCGAGGAACGCACCCAGCCGTGTGTTTTCAGCCCGCTTACTCGCTTGCAAATAGAAAATAGAAAGTAGAAAATGCTTTTCTCTCCTATGTGGCAATTAAACAGAGGTCACGATAAACATACCAAGTTGCTTGGACCTTTTGTCCTGTTTTAGGAATTCAGATTTTCAGTGTAGGTCTCGTGACCTTTTGTCCCTGCTGACCTGATCTCACTGTGCATACACCATGCTGAGTCTATGCGCCAAAAATACTCTTTTATATATATATATGTACATATATATATTTTTTTGGTTTTTCTTTTCGTTTGAAATGTCTCTTGGGTCAGATATGAACACAACGCCTCATAAAATATATCCTTAAAAAATGTAATGCTTGGAATTTTTGAACCTTTCAGTGAACAGTATATTGCTTCCCAAGGAATCCTATTTGAAACAGTAAAGTTGAGCGTCAGTGGACGGTGAGCTTGAAACAATAAATCGAAATAAGAAAAAATCCTTCAAATAAACAAACAATTGCCATTTTTGGGTGGAAGATGTTTTAACAACATGTCAGATGTCCTAGCATTGCTTTTGCACATCAGGATCAGATTACACCCGGTATATGATATAGGCCTTAAAATAGATTTTTTTCACTTTCTCCTTCTTTTTTTTCTTGATCTGCAACCCAGGCTGGAGAATTCCTTTCAAATCCTGCATCTATTTCCCTTGGCTGTATGAAGCAAAATTATACACAAAGTAATGAGTTTTCCCTTGGAAGCATCCCCCGAAGCGGGATAAAAGACATTTTCCTTTACAAACATTTACAAAATCAAATGTTTCTTATGCAGAAGCCCGCTTTAAATCTGTTTTCAAGCACCCGTGGCATCCCAAATCCGATTCATCCCCCCGATGCAGTGACGAACCCAGGCGGTCCATTTGTAATGTCCAGCGGGCCAAAGGGCATCTGAGCAGAGCGGCACAAAAACGCAGCGTGGCCCGTGATGCCTTTTCAAGAGAAATCACGCATAAATGCGACGTGCCCTAAAATAATGTTTCTCACGGGACATCTTACGTGATTGTCCTCTCCCGTTGAGTTCTTCGGGCTCCATGTCTCTGATTTGGGCCGCGCAGAATGACAGCGCGCTCGCACCACACGCACATACGCGCGCGCCTCGGGCCGAGGAACCCATCAATTAGAGTAGATTCGGTCAAGTCGTCATCGGCTCCCTCTTTTCTTTTTTTTTTTTTTCCTCCCTCAGTGCACAGATCTGGCACAATGGACTTGCGAGCCCTCTGAGCACTTCTGGATCTGGAGCGAATCTGAAGCGCTTGCGTAAGAGTCTGTCAAACCAAAAAAAAACATCGTTATTGGGCCTGGGTCTCGTTTAACGGCAAAGGGGCGAAGGCCTGAGAGTCGGAGGGATGTTTGGAAGTCCTATTCAAATATGTTCAGTACCTGGCGACTTTTCAGTATTTAATATCGTGTACGTTCATGCTGCCGTACAAATGAACAGCCTATGAGTTAGTACCTCAATGGTTACATGCAACATTAAAGGTAACGGAGTAAAGGAGTTTTTGGTGTTATGTAGCATTTTATTTATCAGGGGGCCCTTGCGAAATACTACCGAAAACATTTTTTTGTTTGTTTTTTTCCTGAGGCGTAACCAAATCAAAAGGACTCCATGCACGGACAGGAATTCTTTCTTCAGGGCCAAAGGTCATGAAATGTTTGGTGTATGGTTCTGTAGCTATAGCAGGGGGTCCCTCCCAGCGTACAGACACTCTCTGACCGACCGCTGCTCCGCACCACTTAAACGTTATCCAACTATTAACACAAATCAAAGAGTCATGAATCATAAATCAAAGCGTCCGTGCCCGCCAGCTCGGTTCAGTGTCTCTGTGTCCCCAGCGTCCCGGCACAGCGAGCGAAATCTCAGCGAGTTTCCTATCCGAGGGTAGCTCGACTCAGACTTTGCTGAACCTCATTTTTCTCCAAGGACTCGTTTGCTGATCCACGTCAAGGTGTGTCATTGCATACTCCGCGGTGGACACCTGACCTGACGTTTATTCTGAAAGCAATGGTTTTGTGCAGTTTTATTTTATTTTCCACATTTGAGTGGTATTTATCATTATATGTATGTATTCGACTTGTGAAGTGGACTCAACCCATTTTGAGTATGATATAACACAGCAGCAAGAATGACCTTCCTCAGCGTCCGAGCGTTTCTAATTCAAATGCAGTGTTAAAAGCAACAATAGCAATTGTTTTCGTATTGCGCAGCTACAACCCAACCCACAATAGAACAAGTGACAGAGTCTGCGCCTCTTGGGGCAATGGAAAGTCTCGCTCACGTACAACATCAGACGTGTGGCCTCACTTAGCTCCTTCTCTTAATTGCAAACTGTATTTATAGCTGGAGGACTCGGACAGGGGGTGAGGGGAGGGAGGGGGGAGGTCAAAGGGGCTAATTCATTCGATTTAAGGAGGATTGTGTCTTGTTTTTAACCTTGTTATGGGATATAGGTCACAAAACAGCTACTTTATAAATGATAATAGTGTCATTAATAACTTTGATCAGAAGAGACTAAAAGAGACCCATATATTTCCATGCGCCTGAAGAAGAAAAGAGAAATGTTCAAGTTTGAAAAAGTCTCTGCCGCTTAGTGACTCATTGTGATGCGATGAGAGCACCGGGGCTCACAGGCGGTGATGGAGACGGGAGGTGTGTGGTGGGCGGAGGAGGGTCGCAGTGATTAACAGTGATTGACAGCCGGCAGCGGAAGACATTGCATTTTTCGTCAGCTGATTGGAGAGGCCGAGATTTCTTTATGATTGAATGAGGCACAGAGATAGTATTCCTGATTTAATTTATGCTAAGCCCCATTTGAATTGATTGAAGCGTTCTTAACTGCAGCCTGTCATTAAGTTCTTTGGAAGCTAAGGCTTGTGGTCAGGGAAAGATCTCGGTTACAGGAAGAAGAAACTAGTGTTGACCGAGATACGATACAAACCATAGTCAAAATCATATCTTATTGTGCAAGTTCACCGTAATAGGTGATTTATTTTATTTTATTTTTTCATGCAGGCTTTGTTATGACATATATGTTACGATTGAATATTTTTTGGATTTTATTTGGGTTAGGGTCAGGCTCAGGTTTCCGTCCCACTTGGCTTTCCCAGGCATTTTCTCACTATCTCCGTGATATTATCCATTTTTCCTGCAGGTGTCTGTAATGGGGGGGGGGGGGGGGGGGAAAGAAGGGGGAACAAAGCAAGCGGTAACCACGGTAACAACTCCGTGCTTCTTCCCCGCACAGCATTGGACTCGGGTTCAGTTTGGGCACGAAAACAGAATTTTCCGGCGGGTTATCCAGTCGTGCTTGGTCAGAACCATCTTGAACTCGGGTCAGGTTGGGAGAGAGGAGCGCGCCTCGTTTCTGCGCTCCGCTGCGCAGACACTATAAACCATTCGACCCGCTCACACCTCTCCCATCGTCTTCTTTTGGGTTCAAGCTTTCAGTGATGTCTTCAGTGGCTCACTCGTCACTTGTATCATTGGTTTGGTTCAAATGCGATGTCACTACCCAGGCTGCATTGCGAAAAAGGGCTACCTGCGAGTGAAATGAAATGAATCCAATTATATTATATATGATATTCACTTTATAAACCACATGTTATATACAAACAGGAGGGGTTCCTCTGATTATGAGTCACCTGTGTGAAGTTATGTTAGGCCTGAGGAATTATCCATATTTTTTTTTTTATCTTTGGCAACGCGACTAAGGACGAAGAGTTACGAGCTACAGCATGATGGGTTATTACGGCGAGAGAGAGTGCGACTGCCGAGACACTTCACTACATGAATCCACTCCTCTCTCCGTGACAGCGCCGAGAGGGAGATGGGAATTTATTTTCTGAATGATATGCTAATAGAAATATTCAGTGAAGTAATATATTCCACTACATTCCCAGTCAATCTGCACCGCTTCGCCGTAAGGACGAATCCATCACGCTGATAGTGGAGCTGTTATTTGTTTTTGGACCAGGCGGTCTGCAGTTGGCAAACTCCAACGGTATGAGCTCGGTGAACCCCACGTTCCACAACAGCCGGGTAGTTCCAGGACTCAAAGTTCGCAAACTATCAAGGAATATATATATATATAAATATATATATATATATATATATATAAAAATGATCTGAATTCACCTGCTGCAAGATTTAATTGGTGGATTATCCGTCCATGAATATATTTGGTATAGTATGTTTAGCTACATTTGCATTGTTTCCGTATGGCTACTTTACTGAAATAAAAGATACTTTGAGAAGAAACCTCTACGTAAACTCATTGGAAATTGCTTTTAGCATTCAGTGTGTATTTCATGAAGTGTATTTTATGCAACATTGCGGTGATATTCGTTTTAGGTCAAATATCTTCGAAACATTGTTTAAAGTGCGTTGTAACTGAGATGAGTTATTCTTATTATTTTCTTTTTGTTTCTACACATGAAAAACACAATAAACCCCTTTGTGGAAGAGCTACATATTTCATTTTCATGAGTCATATGTGTTTTAAGCTACAGATAAGGCCAAGAAGTCTATCGGCACTAAATCATTCTCTCCCGAGAGGCTAAAAATTGCTAGCCTGCACGGGGCTTGACTGGCCGGTTTGTTAATATTAATTAGATCACGTTCGATACACCACGTTGACTGTACCCTCACTATTACCCCTCGGGCTCTATCTATCCTCAAGGAAGTGAGCGCTGCAGCTCGTGACGAATGCTGACGGTCTGTTGTACCTTTTTCTCTTCAGTGAGAAGAGAACAAAAAAAGTGGTATTACATTTCCTGAGGCAGCACCCCAACTCCGACAGATGTCTACACTTGGTGTTATCAAACCGGCCGAAAAACAAAACAAACGCAAAAGGCGAAAAAGATGAATCGATGAATCATTCCCTGCCAACCACATGAATTACCAAATGTTCAGGCACCAGATGTTTCCCAGTTGTGGTAGTTTTCACAGCTACTTGGCAACATGTCACACTGGTCCTCACAACTACATATTGAACTTAAAACTAGAGCTTGGGTGAAGACTCATCCTCCTCGAATACTTCTTCTACTTCCTTATATGTGGGGGTGTGCGAACAAAACTTGAATATGAAAGAGAAGTGAACCCTATATGATATGTGCTACAATAAATGCTCCAACAGGAAATACTTGGCTGCATTACAAATAGTGTCAGAGGTGACACATAAAAAAACGTATTGACTTTGACTCAACTAATAGGTAACGAGATGTGACAAATGACCTTTCTGACCGACTTGCTTTTTCCCCCCATCTTGTATTGATTGGTGACAAAGACAGATCCATAAAGATGGCAAAGATTAGTCCGACAGCCCTAACAACTGCAATTACTGTCACTTTCAGATTTGAGAGTGCCATCAAGCATTGCCAATAACTTTTCATCCAGTCCCCCTGCTTCTTAGTGAACAAAAAAAACAAAAAATATGGCAATTTGCGATTTGCTCTGAAGGGCGCACTAATCTGCAGCTAAACGGATTCAGCTAAGCCAGAAAATTAGAGAAGACGGACCAAGTTGCTTTGTTGACACCCTTCGAGGTGATGATGGACACGGCCGGATGCAAATGAGCCGCGGAGGCCGATGTGGAGGTGGTGCCATCGCCGCAAAAATGTCATTTGCATTTGGATGAGTAAGTGTGGATAGCATTAGGACGCGTGTGTCACACGCAGCCACCTATCACTTGAAAACCAAATGCTGTCACTCCGTGCAATTCTCTCCATTAAAAACACCAAGGCTGAAGCATGAAATGCTTGTCTGGCTTCAGTTTAATTGCTTTTTTCTGCAGCAGATATTTTATTTTTATTTTTTTGTCCTTCATCTCAATTTTCCATAGAAAACCCACGGCTTGCTAAACACACTCGGCAGGAAGTCCACTCCATTGCCCACCGGAGCAGCCCCCCCCCCCCAGAGCGCCTCACCTACATCTTTATGCAAAGCACACTGATGAAGCAGCCACTTATCATTAAGTGGCTGGCATTGTCATACATCAAGGTTTTGTGTTATCGGCTAATATATGCATTATTAATCCAGATGAGGTGCCGCGCCAGGTCTTTATGCATACCTATTAGCATGCAGAGATATTAATTTCCACCCAAGCCTACGACTCTTCCTCCACCTTGTTTACACCCACGGCGACAACACAAAGCCATTTTCCAACATATTGTCTTTAATAGCCACAACAAAAACATGTCAGAACTGACCTATTGCTGACCTGTAAAACAGGAAAATAATAATGATGGACAGAGAGTCGGGTAATTACTGTGTAAAATGCAATACAATATTCTTTTGGTCTGCAATCATTTTTCTACGCTTACATCTTTGTGGCACTGTTGTTTGAATTGTGGAGCGGTTGAAGGAAATTATTATTGTTGCTTTTTTCCTTTGACGTATAAAAGTCTATTCAAACATGCCATTGTCAAAAAAAGAAAAAGTCATAAATCAATAATGAAAAGAATTGCTCAACAGCACAGCTTATGTATAAATGCCGTGAGTGAAGTGTTAAAACAGGAATAACAGTTACAGCTCTGGAATGGCAAATGTGTGAAAACTGTTTTTGCCACAGTCAGTGATACAGAGGCAAAGATAGAAATTATAATATATTCAACTATGACAGATTTGCATGTTTTGGAAAGTAGTCCTTTATATATCCCTTGGAAATATATTTTACCAACACACCTCTACCTTTATTAAAACTGATAAAAGTGAATTTATTCTTACACATTTTCTGGAAATATACTGCATCGTCTGGATTTTTCTGCTTCATTGGACAGCTTATAAGCAATTCGAGCAAAAAATCCGACATATAGCATTTATCCTTTAAAGCAATACTCAAAGTTTTCCGATGTACTTCTAAATGGTGTTGTAGATTTACCCGCGTCAATAATCCCTCCCCAGATTGAGTTCCACGCGGCCAGCAGAGGATGATGTACAGCATTACAGACAGCGAGAAGAAGAGCAGGGAGACGGGGGGGGGGGGGCTGTGGGGGGGGGGCTGTGGAGGTTGTTGAGCTGCTGTGTTATGTGTCATGTAGAAGTAGAGTGTAGAGGAGAGGAAGGAGCTATCTGTCGTCGGGGAAAAAAAGCTGAAACCCCCTGAGGGAGGTTCGTGTCAGGCACATGCTCCGGCAGGTCCTCAGTGAGCCAGGCCTTTTGTTATGCTGATTTGCGCGGCCTTTTGTCCAACACACTGATGGAGTGTGTGCGTGTGTGTGTGTGTGTGAGTGGGTGTGTGTGCGTGTGTGCACGTAAGGCAAGAGGACCGGAAAGTCAGAAAGGACCTTTAATACTTAAAATCATACGGCAGCTTACATGTTGGGTAAACACAATCACATAATCAAGGCATAGAGAAAACACCACAATGCCTCCCTGATAAATAAAAACCCTCTCGTAGAAAACTCTGGGAGAGGAGGTGGTTTTGTTGTACTTGACATATTCAAATCATGAATTAATCATCCCAAAATATAAGTATATATATATATATATGAATATAGCTGTTACTAAAGATGTGGATGAATGGAAGAAAGTCGGTTAGAGGAAGGATAGAGGAAAAAGAAATAAAACAAGGATACGGAAAAAGAAAGAAAGAAAGAAAAAAAGAAAGAAAGAAAGAAAGAAAGAAAGAAAGAAAGAAAGACAGACAGAAAGAATACGCCAGAACAAGTCAAGATGAGAAGTGAACAAGTGTATAGTAGAGTGAGACAAGTGTAACAGAGAGAGAGAGAGAGAGAGCGAGAGAGAGAGAGAGGATGGCAGACGGTGTCCCTCCCTCGTGTCCAGCCCCCCAAACCATGACGTCAGAGGCAAAGAGACACAAAACAAGCTGCTCTCAGCTGAGCTCCTCACTCCATCCTCTCTCTCTCTCACACACACACACACACACACACGGGCGCGCAGCCTCGGACGCACTTTCGTCCTCAGACACGCTACAAATATTTGCCTGACTACCCGCTCGGTGCTCCGCCACCTTGCGTGTGCGCGCATCATCATCTCCTCACACACACACACACACACACTCACACCCAGAGAGCCACTCGTCAGGACTCTGGAAGCACGCTGTGGTCTCCTGTGGGGGGGGGGGGGGGGTGGGGGTTGATGGTGGTGGGGGGGGGGGGGGGGGGGGGGGGGGGGGTGGGGGGGGGCTGTGGGAGCGGAGAGCAGACAGACGCGCTGACACACTGACCTGCCGCTCCCGAGAGGACGGGACGCTTCCATTCAGTACTTGGACAGCTCCCCAGCAACAACCGGGGGGACTGCGTTCATTTCTTTCTTTCTTCCGTGTGTGAGTAGAGACCCTGTTTGGAAGGACTGAAGGCTTCCCCTGTTTTGTTTTTTTTTTGGGGGGGGGGGGGGGGGGGGGTTTGGAGCCCCCCAAAAAAAAAAAAAAGGAAGGAAGGAGTAAGGGAAAATGGAGCCCCCCTGTGCCCTCCAGCTCGGCCCCTCTCCGGGGTCGCCGGGCGAGCAGCTGGAGGAGAAGCTGCTCTTTGAGAAGTTTTGGAGGGGCACTTTCAAGGCGGTGGCCACGCCGAGACCGGAGAGCATCATCGTGGCCAGCATCACGGCCCGCCGGAGGGTGGCCAGGTGAGTTCAAAGAACGGTGCCATTTTCATCTCGTTTTATTTGTTGCCTGGTGGGAAATGTGTGCCATTTTCGGCGACCTCACTGAGGCCTGTCAAGGTTTGTTGTTGGGGGGGGGGGGGGGGGGAAAAAAAAGGACTTCGCCGACACGAAAGCAACAGCCAGAGCTTGCGGCGTGCAGGCTGACAGGGATGTCTGTTTTGTCTAGATTCGCCGAAACTGGGACCAGTGGGTGCTCTTGCCAACATTTGAAAATGCCCCCCAAAAAATTGGACAAATGTATATTAGATCGATGTTTATAAAAATGCTTTGGCTTGGTATTGGCTGAGCTGAAGGAAGGAATTTGTGTGTGCGTGAAGTCAAAGTGGAAAATATCACGATAGATGGCCATGATGTCAGCTCTGAGACTCTTAGCGCAACTTGCAATTTTTTTTTAAATTTTTTAAATGCACTTTGTAAATGACACTTGGCTGTGATTTCACCCTGCCCCTACACTAAAGTACAGCAACTCTTTCACCCACACAACGTATAAATGATGACAGCTAGCAAATGGACGCTATGTATCGGATCGCGGGAAGTTTCTCCCTGCTGCCCCCTGTTGGGTGGTTGAATGTATTGCCGGGAAGGAAATAGATGAGCTCTGACGAGAACAGAGATGATGACATTTTTTTTTTAATGGATTGGATATTTTTCTCTGCAGCTCTTCCGGCTCTTTTGTGTTTGAATGAATTCCCTGATTGCTCTCTCTCTCTTGGGCTGACGAAGCAGAAGCCCAACAGGCTTCATTGGCCAGCCGCTACAGGCTAGGCTTAACGACATTGCACTTTTTCGCCATTTAGAGAAAGTATGCAGAGAGCAGGCTTTTGCAAATGTGCAGGTCAAAAGACATCTAGCTGTCTCAATGAAAATGGGTGAAAAAAAATGGAGGAATTGACATATTTAGTCATTGTATCGGAAATGTCCCATTTGAGCCCCCTTCTGACCCGGGAGCGCAGACCCTGGTGTGACGGCTCTCTGCTCCCGTGCTTCGGCCGGAAGCGCGTGACACATAGCCCGACGCGGCCGACGCGGCGAGCGTGGCGTGCAGTTAACTGTCCCCCTTTAAAGGTCGCGTGGCATTGTCTCCGTGCGGGTAAGGTCAGACGTGTCCCCGTTTTCCACCTGTGACATGGCTCGGTGCCACTCTCTCTGATGAAGCGTCTGTGTCTGTTTGCTCCTCCACCTTCAGCTGCTCGATGCAACGGTTGCAGGAGGAACATTTGTTACCTGTTCCGCTCCTCGTCCGGCTTATCAATTTTTTATTTTCTCTTTAGTCTTTATGCTTGTCATCCTGCACCGCTTTGTACCCGTCTGTTTAGAACTACGCACCAGCCACACAGGGACACTTTCATTATCTACATAGCGGCCAGATAATTACTCTTCAGACCAGTAGAAGATTAATCTGATTACACATACAGACTTTTGCACATTCGTGCAGGCCTTATTTACATCAGAGGGTGACGCTTGCTTGGTTGACCTTTCGAATGGTTTTGACACCCACTATCAACTTTCTCATATGTGGAATTAGCTATGTTAATGGAGATTAGAATGGTCCATTTCATCCGACATCGGCACTGGCACACTGAACCAGATAATGGGTCTTTAATGGCTCCTGTTACAGCTGGACTGCAAAGGGCCTGGTTATAATGGTTTTTATGATCCGGTGTGATGAACAAAAAAGGTGTTTTTTTTTTTGGGGGGAATATGACCAAATGTGTCTTTATTTCCTTGTGCGTCGGCACAGTGATCTAACCTAACATCGACCGCCCCAATTTTCCTGTTAGCCAACCGGTCAAATTTGATTGCAGGAATTGTTTAAATGGGGTTGAAGTTTAAATGGGCCCTCAAAATAAAAATTAAAAAAGAATGTGGCCTTTTGCCATAAGCTGAGCAGCCCTTTTGAAAAAGCTGGGTACTCTGGATCAGGGCCCAGCTGTCTCTTTCGTTTTAGCTTCTCTAAGAGGGGAGGCTCGCCTCGAATGCTTTTGCCCCTGCACGAGAAGCATCCGGGGGACAGTGACGATGATGATGGCGCCCTGGCAGGAGCTGGAGAGAACGAAGGTCCCCGGAGAGCAGACATAATGTTGCTAATTTGCCCGGGCCTGCACGCGGAAGGCAAGCAGCAGCTTCCGCATCGTCTGCCGTCATTGTGTGTGTGTGTGTGCGGGAGTTACTTTTGGGTGATACAAATTGTCAATAATGAGCCAAACATAACTCAACAAACACACACAACACCCGGGGACTACAGATGCGGGAGCACGGGCGGATGTCTCCGGTTTGCTGCGCTGTTGATTTTAGCTCCAGCAGAATGCAGAGTGCACGGGGGGGGGGGCTGAGACCATCAGGATGCGTTGGCCTCGGGCTGGGTGCTCTGCCAGAGAGGAAACATCGTTATTCACCCTGGATGAGTGAGGGCTGATGAACAATCGCAGCGAAAAAGAGATGGGACACTGTGTCCAACAGGCAGATAGAGGAGAGAGGGGAGAGGAGTGCCACAGGGAGATGTTTCTTTTTTTTTTCTTCACTTCCTCCTCCTTCTACTTCTTCTCCCTCTCTTCTATTCCTTAAGTAAAAGTGCCGTAGGGCCCCAGAGCCACAGAGGAGTAATTAGAGTGTGTTGTCCTCCCTGTCTCTTCTCTTTGGGACAGTTAGACGGAGGAGGGGGGGGGGGAGGGGTTCGCACGGAGGAGGGGGGGGGGGAGGAGTTCGCTGGCTTTGCTGAAAACCATTGTGCCCCTGCAAGCTGTTTTGTTCATGGGGGGGCTCCTCATTAAAAATGCAGCCGGTCTTACTTTGTGCGGAGTTGCGAGTGTGTGCGTGTCTTTTGCATTCTTGTGCATCTGTACTGGAGAGGTTCTCGAGCAGTTGCGACAAGTGTGTGTGTCTGCGTGCGTGTGCGTGTGTGTGTGCCTTTGCCATGATAGTGGGGTCTTGTCCAACTCTAGCAGATGGCAGGCACTAGAGTGCAAAGGAGGAGGCAATGTGTGTGTGTGTGTGTGGAGGGGAGGGGGGGGGGCAATGGCAGATGCTGGTTTGAGGAGTGGGAGAAGAAAAGGGATCGGGGGAGGGCTTATACTCTGAAAGCACCAGTGGGAATCAGCAGCTGGGCGGACAAAAAATATCTCTTGGAATCACTTGGATTAGCTAAACACACAACTATTTTGAGTAGATAAATAGTGAAAAAAAAAAGAATCTCAAATACGTATTGTATATCTTTTTTTTGTTTGTTTTTTTTTATTCTCAAATCCAGCAAGATCTGGGAATACAGAACTTAGCGCTTTTCCCCCCGTACGTACTGTATGTGAGATTGGGAATAAAGGAATCCAGGATATGCGTGTACTGCAGTCTGGAAAAAAAAAAAAAACCCCATCATGGACTCACGGCTGCCAAGGGACGATCCATTTCGAGAGCACGACAAACATCATTTAGGGATGGAGGAGGACGCGGTACGCCTCTCTCTGTCTGCTCTCTCTCTTCTTTGCCGAGTGTCTTCAGCCGACCTCTCTCCCTCTCCTCACCTCACTACCGCTCCCCCCTTCCCTCCTCTCTCTCCGTATCTTTTCAGTGTGCGTTGTGTGGCGCTTTCTGTGTCAGTGTCATCTTACCCAGAGCGCCCAGCGTGCGGCACGCTGAAACATGCTGACAGGGGAGTAAGGAGACGACTCTCCGGCTCCTCACCCGAAATGGATTCACATCTCATATCCAGGCCCGAGCAGCAGGGAAAATATCTGTGTCTAACGTGCGTTCAAAGGGGCGAGGAGAAAGAATTGAGCAACGGTTGGGGGGGGGGGGGCCTCTGTCACAAAATAGGGAAAAAATTCGTAATGAAAATAAGCATGTTTATTTATTAACACAAACGATACACGACACCGGCAGGAAACAAACGCATCTGTCAAGTGCGGCTGTGTTTTCGTCAGGCTTCAGGAATTTCATTTCCCTTCATGCCCAAGAAGACAAGTGCATATTGCACACTTGTAACCAACCTCTATCGCACATCTGTCTGCCCCCACGCTGTCCTTTAGGCTACATTAGACCAGGCTAGAAAAAAAACGAAACAAAAAAACAGCATAGACCTACGTATATGTAAAGAGTTGCCACATCTTCAACGGGAAGACATTTTATTCACCCAGCTAACCAAAGGGCAACTTACTTGCCTCGTAGCACTTGCGATGCTAGGAGGAGCTCGAGTTTAATTTTTTTTAATTTTTTTTATTCATTTTATTTTTCTTATTGCACCCACCGGCTGCAGGCAATTGAACATGTGCTGCATGCGCGATGAGTGGCACGGATGGGATTGGCAGGCAGGAGCTGCGGGCCTGAGTTTGGCGCTAATGTGATTTATTGGCAGTCATGAGCTGGCGTCGGGTGTCAGTGGCTGCACGGATGGGATTGTTTGTCCTCAAATCACACAACAAACACACCACGCTTCGTCTCGGTTGGACTCGGTTCCGCGAAAGGCCCAAATGATCATACATTCAGCCTTTTTTTTTAATCATTTTGTCTTCATCGTACATACTGACAGCGGTGGAAATGATTGCGTACGCTCAGTATTGTTGTATTGGCCGTTGAGACTGTGTAGGCCACTTTGTGTAATATTTCAGTTACACGGTAAAATAACGTATTCCAAAATAACAATGATATTGGTCTGCCGCATCTGGACCTTAGGTGGGAAGGAAATGGGCCGCATTTTCCCTTGCTCTACTTTTTGGGGATTTTTAGTAGACCTATTAAAAATGAAACTATAAAACTTCTGCTACCTAACAGGGAGGCTGTCACTTTTTATTTGAAAGTCAAACATTTGTTCAAACGCCGGGGAAAGAAAGTTACTGCACCACCTGTAACGACGTCTTTCAAAGCAATATTTTTTGAATAATTGTAAACATAAACGACTCGAAGTTCCTGGGTCTGCCAGACTAAGTGAGGCGCTCATAGATCATTCAGATTTGTTCCACTACTTACTTGCTGACTTACTGTAAGGAAACATTCAATGTCCATGTGATTTCTAATCCCATGAAAGATATAATAAAATGGACATTGACTAGGCCATAGCAAAAACAAAAAAAAAAGGGACAGTTTTGTGGTTTCAGGAGTTTGTACTGATAAATGCCAGTGACGCTTTTAAAAGCCGCAAATTAGTATGGCTGCGATGCCACGAATTTTGGGAGCCAATAAGCTTCACTTGAGTGCAAACTTGTGATGGATAGACTAAGAGTAATGCAAAGCATTGGCAGAAAGCCGCGGGTCTCCGTAAGAGCTCAGCAGAGGCTTTGGTATTCGGATCCCGCCGATCTCTCGTTCCTGTTCGTATACGCCCATTCCACATGTAAGGTTGTGTGTTTGTTGGGGGGGTTAGGAATCCAAGGATGGCACTGCTCTGAATCCTTCTGCACACACCCACGTACACAACCGTATCTAAATATACACCTATAATTGTCACTGTATTCAGCGGCTGAATGCCTCGGAACCCCTGAAGGCATCCACATTGTTGCAAATGTATCGTGGAACACGTCTGGATAGATTTTTTTGTTTGTTGTTGTTTTCTGTTCATGCCAGACAGGCAGCACAAGGACATTATAAACAACTGGCTTCCCTGAAAAAAATGTAAATAGAAATTACATTAACTCGAAAAAATGTCCACATATTAAAAGCACTTGGACGCAACCTGAATGGGACAGCGTCTCATTTTGTCGGTGAGACATTTTGAAGAGTCGAAGACATGTCGTTGCAGAAACAAAACCAGTGCATTTAAAAACAGAAACACTCTATCATAAGAAACATCTATTTATACATCTATATATATATATATATATATATATTCTGCAATATTGTTCTCTCCAAACAAGCTTGCCAATATTTAGACTTAATCCTTATGTAATAACCAGGATAATAAACATGGATTGATTGCACACGTGCACAAACTGCTGTCACACGTGGACGGCACGTATGCAGAGAGAGTATGGGGAGGCACGTGGCGCCATAGGAGGGGTTCGACATGGTCATCCCTTCAGAGCCGAGCAGCAGCGGCAGCAGCATTTTTCCAAGATGAAAGCAAAGAGCTGAGCGTTAACCCGTTCCTCCAAAGCTGCTGTGAAATATGCCCTCAGGGATCACGCTTTCCAGCCTGTGGTCCACCTGAGCAAAAATTCTGGCTCACATCCTCGCCCGACAATGGTTCATTGGAGGAAATTTGACGAATTCCCCAAAATGCTAGTTTAAAAGCCTTGGTTTGGAAATGTGAAGGTCAAATGTGAGGATAGTTGGAGAGGGAAAGGCCCATTCCTGGCTTTTTTGTTTGTTTGTCTGTTTGTTTTAATCAAAGAATAGACTGCTGTTTGAAAAGAAAATTTGCATTTGATCGGATTGGACTTCATTTAACTCTTCTCACCGACTCATATGGAACATGCAGTTTGTAAACCGGATATTCATATGTCTACATTACATATCTACCCAGGTAGCTGGGTGTCTGCAAAGGCAATATTGGTGCGCATTGTGAAACAGTGCATCTTCTCTTCCTGTTTTATTTTGTATTTACTCCCAGTGCGCACCCCTGTTCAGTTTTACTTCCTGCTGGATTACCGTCATTAGTTTCACCCGTGCATTTGGTCACACCTGTGTCTCGTTCTCCCGCCTCCCCCGTGCACTTAGCCCCGGCGCTTCTCAACGTCCAGTGTTTGTCTGTGCGTGAGCCCTGTGCTGGGGTTTCCCAGTGTTTGTTGTTTGTTAGGAGAATGTGAAAGAATCCAAAATCCTCTCTGCTATTTCAAGTGTGAAGAGTGACAGTGACACGCAGACCACAAATGATCTTTTATTAAAGTTGGGCTCGATGCTCGCGTGTAGGTGTTGAGGAAAAATAGGGCGACCATCTATCTATCTATCTCATCTGTCTCGCTGATGAGAGAAATGTTTTGCTCCCATGGCAGATAAATGGGGGAAATGACTTTAATTGAGTCTGAGCGTTTGCGCCCGAGTTAACTCAATTTCAATGTCACCAAAAAAAAAAAAACAACAAAAAGAAAAAAACAGATTTAAAATGAGCAAGAGCAGTATCTGCCTATTTTGCACCTGGTTGCACTTTATGTTAAAATCGAAAGCGCTGACATTTAAAGGGACTCATGGCATTTAAGTCCATTAACATAGTAAATTGCGTTGTTTGTTCACACACACGCTGTGTGTGTGTGTGTGTGTAAATGTGTGCGCTTGTTATTTTGTCATTTTGCTAGGTTCATTCTCTGCAAGAATAAATACGACAGATGGGGACACGAAGACGCGAATCACTATGAACGCTTGGAGGATCTGCTTATTTTCTCACTGTTAATTCAGACTGAGGCTCTGGGTTTTTGATTTGATAACATCGCTCAAGAACTGCCAGCACTAATCTTTAACACCGTTGGCGGTTTGTTTTCATGCTCTGGCCTCTCCGCTATATTTGGGGTTGGGAGTCATTGCGGACAGACAGGTGTTGCCTCAAATATTGTCTCTCGTGGCTGCGGCATAGTTTAACCTGGCTCAAAGACTGGAACAGCAGAGATTGCGTCGTTTTTGACGTAGACCCTGAGAAACCAGGGCGCCACAAGGTGAAAGCCCGACACCTCTGACAGGAGTGCATCCAGCGAACAGCTTTATATAACTGGCTTTTGTGTTTTTGCGAAACAAAAGGGGAGGGGGAGAGGGAGAGGTGGATGGAAAGGAAGAACTAGTTATATATTGAATAAGGCGCGAGAATGGAAATCAATGTAATAGAGGTGCAGGATTGCAATGTCTGTCTGAAAAAGAGGAGAAAAAAGAGAGAACGTACAAAGGAACAAGGGGGGGGGGGGGAAGAAAAAACTGATTGTCCAATTCTGGACTGTAGCGCAGACAAGGTTATTACATTTTACTGAATATCATATTCCAGCCTATGAATAGAAATCCTTTTCTTGACTCTTCACCAAAGGGGATTGAATTATATGCAGGCACGCAATGTACAGCATTGAATAAACTCATAATAGATGATGAGAGAGAGAGAGAGAGAGAGAGAGAGTAGGTGAAACGCCTTTGTCCTCCACCGACTGAAATGGACAGTACTAAATCTTACAGACAGTAAGAGATGACCTATTATTCTGAGCGATTCCTTTAACGTGAGTGTGGTGTCTGCGAGAGGGACGGCGCGCTCATTACAATCCATTGGATTTTCACAGAGTGGGGGGGGGGCGGGGGGCCCGTGGGGGGGCACGTGTGAAACTTCGAAGGAGGAAGGCGTTTCATGGTTGGTTCCATGACCATGAAAACTAACATTCTCTATCTGAACCAATTTTTCGTCTTATCTCTTATAGAGAGAGAGAGAGAGAGAGAGAGAGAGAGAGAGAGAGAGAAAGAGATAAGACGAAAAATTGGGGAGAGAGAGAGAAAGAGAGATCAGAAACAAAATAATATATACATATGTCTCTCCCAACTGTGCATCCACCTTGGCGATAATGACATAATGGGACGGCTTATGAATATGTAGGGGCTGAAATTCATAATCATAACAAGATCAGTGGTGCTTTGGGGGATAGACAGATCGTTGTTGCCACATCCAACTGGATAGCGCCACCGGATAATCACTCACAATGACAGTAGGCTGAAGGCCTCCTCGGTCCCACGTTGCACCGAGGCGAAGGCCTCATTAAATATGTATATATATGCAAAAAAAGAGTTGGCATATTGGAAAATCTGAAAAGTCCAACAAAACAGGCTGAAGTTTATTTTTCCCCTGGCGGCAAAATGATATTTTCAAATAAAAATAATAAAAAAAAAAACTCCCAGGAGCATCTTGACAAACACACACCAACACAAATGTAGACGATAAGCTTCCTCACGTGGTTGGTACGCGCATTTTCCTCCGCTCCCTTTTTTTCCTGCCAAGTATGCTACTTACGGGAACCGGACCCCGTCAGTAGTCACAGTGTTTGTTGTTAAAACGCAAACCTATCAAAGTCAACTCTCCTCATCGCTCCAATGAAATCATTTCAAGGTTGACTGGATCCGCGTCTCCTCCTCCTCCTCCTCCTCCATTTTTCATTCGCCCATTCCCCACTTCAGGAAGGACGGCCTGCTATTCATGTGAAATTACCCCCCATTTACATAACCGATGGGGAAGGCTGCAGACTGCGGCGGGGTCGATGTCACAAACGCAATTGCCGAGGTGGCGAGCGGAAGAAATAATTGGCTGGCGGCAGCGCTTCCTTCCCCCTCCGCCTCACCTCCGCCGTAGCTTCCCGACACGAAATGTCAGTCAATGACAAGCGGTGTCAACGCAATGAGAGTGACAGGTTTAATTTTGCCTCGCACCGTCACAAAAGTTTCTGGTGAAATTGCGTGAGTGAACTTTGGCTTTGTTCCGTGTCTGAATTGTTTTTGGAGTTTTTTTTTTTTTTTTTTTTTATTTGCTCCTTCCATACGCGAATGGGAACAGCCCCCCCCCCCCAAAAAAAAATGTCTACATCAAGAATTTACGCTTCTGAACCTCTTGTGATTAATGTTACGAAATTCTTCTATTATGGCTTATTTCAACATTCAATGATAAGTAAAGGATCCATTTTCTTTCTGCTTTATAGGCGTTAGCTGACTTTATACAAATTGACCCAAAACAGTTTTTTTTTTTTTTTTTTTTTTTTAAAGCATTCCCTCTACAGGGTTACTGGCTTTTAGCAGTAAAAATGAAAAAAAAACAAAAACATGTTATTACAGGGGTGGACAGTGTTGTTTGTGCCACTCTGGGATTTGTGCAGCTACAGCCGCTCAAGAGAAATATTTGAATGTAACAAGGACACACAGGGTCATGGACAGTAAATAACTTTTCACGGTTTTGCAGTGCCACAGAGGGGAGAGAGGAACGCATGAGCGACAGAAAATATCTCAGTTTTTATTTTCTGCCTAAGTTAAAGACTGGTTAGCTGACTTTATACAAATTGACCCAAAACAGTTTTTTTTTTTTTTTTTTTTTTTTTAAAGCATTCCCTCTACAGGGTTACTGGCTTTTAGCAGTAAAAATGAAAAAAACAAAAAAACATGTTATTACAGGGGTGGACAGTGTTGTTTGTGCCACTCTGGGATTTGTGCAGCTACAGCCGCTCAAGAGAAATATTTGAATGTAACAAGGACACACAGGGTCATGGACAGTAAATAACTTTTCACGGTTTTGCAGTGCCACAGAGGGGAGAGAGGAACGCATGAGCGACAGAAAATATCTCAGTTTTTATTTTCTGCCTAAGTTAAAGACTGGTTAGTCGTGATGAAAGAATGCGCCTGTCGTTCAGACAGGCTAGGCGGAGAGTTAGATAGACAAAATAGTCAAGAGTTTATACCACGGGGGTGACGCCAGGCTCCGCTTTGGTGAACGCCGACACGTGAAGGATTTGTGCGGCGAGCGATTACCCAGCGCTCTCGCCGGGAATGCTGGAGAAAGCCGATTTAGAGAAAATGCCATTAGCCGCGATACGGCGCTGAGAGCCTAATCCCGGTGATTCACCAAAAAATAAATAAATAAAAAGAGCTGCACGTGGTAGGAGTAGACAAAAGCCCGACACTCGCCACGCAGCATGTCCAGCAGATCTGAGATCTGCCCTTGGACTAAAGGGCTTTTTTTTTCTGTTTGTTTTCGCTTCCTGTCTGACTGGACAGAGGAACGATTTGTTCCTGGTCTCTAAAACGTTTTTTTTTTTTTTTTCCATTTCCATTTTATTTGCTTATCAAAACTTTAAGGACCAAAGGACCTCAAGGTTTGTTTTGCTTTTTAATGCAGCCCACAAACCTGTGTTCCACCGCCTGAAGTCAAATTTCACACACGTTGGACACGCGTAGATCAGGTGCGCCACGGCCAGCAACCCGCCGATGCTGATCCTGATCAGAGGAAGATGCTGCCAGTGCGACGCGTGACTCTGAGGTCACAGAGCCAAAGGAGGCGCTGCGCAGCGAGACGGGCTCTCCCAAGCCTCGTCCTCCCCCGCCGCGCTACTTCCCAACGGGAGGATCATTCCCGGCGACATCCCAGCGGACGGCACATCCCGCCGAGAACCGACGGCACGGAGTGGGAAGGAAGTGGAGCGCGGCTCCTCCTGTTCCGTCGCGCCAGATCACAGCGCGAAGAGGACGGGCGTCATGATCGCTGCCTTGATACTACCTCGCGATCTCACTAGAATACCAACAAACCTCTTTGTCATCCTTAAGTAGGCCATCAAATCGCGGCGGCCTCGGCGAAGTGAAGGTCTGCCGCGCAATTGTATATGCGAAGACAACGGGCAGCCATTAAGGAGAGTTATCATTTTTACATTACGTCCGCGCACTGGCAGGACCGTTTGGCCTGCACCGGCTCATCGCTCCCCGTAATTAAGTTCAGTCGCAGCCCTGTGAACTGCTCCGTCATTAGACATATGTTAAATGGGGCCAGTCTAATCAGTTTGGTCGCTATGGACGCGTGGAATGAGTATGCACATGCAAAGGTAGCAATGGGTTCGCAGCTTTCTTCTCGCGGGAGTAGCTGGACAGTGAGAATGAGCTAGTCGGGTATGAGTTCTCATGATATAGGGGTGATTGTCAAATAATTTTTGCAAATGTTCGCTAAATCCTTCTTGGCTGGTGCAGACAATGAACCGCCCTTTATCATTTTTGGGGCTTTTTCTTTTTCTCACACTTACAAGTGCATCTTTATGCTTTTCGAGCGACATTTCCGGACAACCCCGTAAAAAGGATTGCCAGGGAAAAATAGCTCCAGTCTTGCCGTTAGTCCTCAAGCCCATCGCAAGGTCGCGCAAGGCACTTGTGGATTTCAACAACTTGAAAGCATGTTTGCGAAGCACCCTCAATTTACTGTGACACATCTTGTTTGTCTCAAACGTCGTAAATCCATAAATAATCAATGAATCTGTTTGGAGGTTGTTTTTTTTTGTTTTTTGTTTTTTTTGGTCATTAGCCAGGGGAAGTCTCCCACAGTCCAATTTTAATTAACTTTTCAGCCGTCAAAGTCGGCCCTATTTGTCATCCCGGAGAGGTAATCTGTTATACATTCAGTGGCAGTAATTCATTAGCTATAGGCAGCCTTCATGACATGAATCACGAGCGCTTTCATCCAGTGACAGATTCCCTCTGACAAGCACAGTTCAAGTGGAAGTCAATGGATGTGTTGGAGGGCTGAGAGTATCTGGGAATTCAAACATTGGAGATTTTTTTGTTTTACCAGCAAATGATCCTCACATGGGGCCCTATGCAAAAATGCACTTTTGTTTCAGTTTTACTAACTCTATAAACGTTTGTGAATCGAGAATTGATCATTGACACGTGTGGCTGAGCTCTACATTATGTTGGAGCTGAGGTGCACAACTTGTCCATTCTAGCCTCAAAAGGATTTTTTTTTTTACAAAAGTATGTCGGACGCTTCTATGTGCCGTTGAAATCGTCCACTAATTAAATTGATCTATGACGGATCGGGGTGATCTGGGGATATTCTGTTCTGGTTATAAGAAATGTAATTAATGTCTCTGGAATAGGAGCTAATTTTAGTCGCTTCCAATCTTTCTTTTTTTTTTTTTGTAAAGCATCGGTGAAAGAATCGGTTATCAGACTCTGCATGATTACTTTGGAAAACATGAAAGCCTCTTTGATAGCCACATAATTAAACAGTTATTTTGGGGGCATCCAATTTAAACTCGGGCTCAGCGGTGCCCTAGTGGGAGAAAGAGAACTGCATTGTCTCAGCACTCTCTCCCACTCTGAAGACAGTTTAAGCAATAAAACACCAGATCTGACGACAACAGGAGGCTCACATTTTAATGATTCGCTTTGATCCGACCACTGCGCTGCCCGGGTGCCTTTTGTCCCCCTTTAAATGAGTGCCTGGCTCGGTGGAAGACGGCTAAATTATTATATGATATAATAATAATAATAATAATAATAATATAGAGTGCGCTAGAAGTTCTAGAAGCTTTCTTCAAAAATGTTGCCATAGCAAAGACATGTTGAGGTTTTAAAACTAAAATATGAACCATCTTGGCCATTCTCACGATGCCTGGGGTCGCCAAACATCTGCCTAACCGAATCAACTTCCACATTAACCTACATTGCCTGCATCTGGATCTTATTTCAGGGCTCACTGCAGTGGAATACCGCGCAGTGCATTATATCACGCGACGGGCACTGCGCTACCGGCAACAATTTAACTACAAGATGCCCTTATCCCGTGTGATATACTCAGGAAGCCAAGGTGGTGGTGGTGGTGGTGGTGTGGTGGGGGGGGGGGTGTTATTTGCGTAAATAAATAGAGTCTGACTGGTGGCATAATCCTTCTCATGACGGCCGGAGGGCAAATGTAATCCACTGAGATGTCGCGAATGTCAAAGAGGGTGAGTTGGAGTATTAGGAATCCACTTGAATTCTTGCACATTTGCTTTACGCGTCAACCATTTTTTTTGATTTTTTTTTTATGCATTTCCCTTTCTCCAACACAGGTGTTGCACATCACCTGTGTATTCATTTTGTGGGCTTGCTTCTGGATGATTGACAGTCGCCAGGGTCGGTGTATGTCAGATTGGAGAAGTCAAATTTGAAAGCTGGCAATGTAGCGCCTTAACCCCCTCAGGTCTTCGGCGCGGATGACCGCCTGTGCTATCGGCGCTAATCCTCGCCTAAAGCCCCTTCCCCCCCCCATTCCCACAGGATCAATAATGCTCAGGGACCAGTGATGGTTTTGCAATAATTTCAAAGATAAGTCAAAGATAAATTCTGCCTGTATCTAAGTCTGAAGTGCCCTGACAATAATAATAATAATAATAATAATAATAATAATAATAATAATAATAATAATAATAATAATAATAATAATAACAATAACAATAACAATAATAATAAGTATACTAAAATATATATTTTTTTTGTTGCTACTGCGATGAATAATAATAATAATAATAATAATAATAATAATAATAATAATAATAATAATAATAATAATAATAATAATAATAATAATAATAATAATAATAATAATAATAATAATAATAATAATAATAATAATAATAATAATAATAATAATAATAATAATAATAACAATAATAACAATAATAACAATAATAATAATAATAATAAGTATACTAAAATATATATTTTAGGTTTTTTTTGTTGCTATTGCGATGAAAACAATGGAGGCAGGTGTGCGCATGCATTTAAGACGTCATGATACAGTTGGTCTTCTGTAGTCGCTTCTGTCAAGACCAGCAGCGCCATATGTGCATGACAAACACTTCAAGCAGGGAAGGCGTCGAGTTGACAGACGGGAATGCATCGTTAGTCAAGATGCGCGCTGCTATCCGAAGTCTCTTTGAAACCGTAAAAAACTGACGCTCAAATGGAAGAAGAGGGGAAAAAAAAATATCCCATCCTCTAACGGCATGAATGAATCGGTTTCCACGTCTGAACAGTAAACACCTGGTGAAAGTCGGACCCATTTGTGCAAATTGAAATCGCTCCGTCAACATACCATCAGAGGAAGTGATGTACCCTAAACAAATAATCCGAAAGCATCCTCGGCTGTATGGCTATAACTGTACATTTACAAAAAAAACAGGGAGTGCCGGGGTGATTTATAAAATACAAGCTCCTTATACACTGCATTGCGGTATCCGAGGATACTCGGAGCTCCGTGTGATTCCGGCTTAAGTGACCGTTCAGGATCAAGCTCACCTTCTTCTCATCTCGGCCGCCGTCGGTTTTCCTCTGAGAACGTAGAGTGGACATATCGCTCCTGAGTCTTTTTTTTTTTTTGACAGCCCCCTACCCTCTCTTTTCTCTGTGGAGAAAGTGCTTTTAGGAGGTTTGTGATAAAAGGCAGAGATTCCATTTCACATCTATAGACACTTCTGAGGCACGAGTTGAGTCAGAAAATAAACGCAGTCGCCAACAAGGTGCCAAAAAAAAAAAAACACCCTGTCAAGACACTGACTACATTTGAAGCAGTTGACGGGCTCTGCACCAGATGCTGCCTTCGCGCCTTGAGGGCTTATTTTTCAACATATGTTAAATGTCCTCCACATTTGAAAACAATATGAGGTCCAAAATATTTAATATGTATATGCCTGTTTACTTACGTTATGAAGGAGTGTGCATTTCCAGAGAGCCCTAGCAATAGATGAGGATTCAATGTCTGCATATTGTATGTCCCATTGCATTGATGGAACTGGGAGTTATTACCATGGAATGATTGGCCCTCAGTGGGGACCACATTATCACCAAGACCCTCGACAAGCCAACGAGATAAAGTGAGCGCACAAGTTGTTGTGTTGCACACAAAGAAAGGATCATTCATTCGCTGCTATGCTAGGATTTGTTAATTGACTCATTTATCATAACTTATTTTCAAAACCTGTCCGCCATTGCTCATGTTATGCAACGTGCAACATATGTGCACGCTAGGCAATCGCTCTTGGTCGATACAAAGTTTAAAAAAATAATAATAATAATAATGATGCAGCATGACTACGCCGCACGGCGAATCCTTCAAACACCACCGTTGACGTTGAAGGGGGGGGGGATTATCCTTTAATAAGATTTAAGCCAAATATGAAAAAGGACTCTTTAATTAAGTCAGCCATTCCATGGCCATGTGGCCGTGATGCTTTCAACTGACATGTCACTGCAGTTTACTGTTCGTCTCAAATTGAAATATTAATAATATTCACAGAGAATGTTGCCCATTAATATCATTTGACAAAACGAACGAAAAGTGCATCAGAACAGAGCCGTCTGTTTAAAATATCCCCATTTCCAGTTCTTGCAGTGAATATTTGTACCAGCGCAATGATAACTATACCATGAATGATCTTACATTGTTATTAAATATGGATAACGATGACGATAAAACGAATCTACACAGGATAGAATTTGTCTTAATGAAAGGAAATCCACACTATGGTATATTTCCTTTGCTTCATTCAAAATACAACAAATACGCATAAAAAAGCCAGCTTTAGTCAGCTCGTGTTCACGCCCATTTGTTTCCTCCTGAGGAACCGAGGTCACATAATCAGGACCTCGACAGCTTTTACCTTCCGACGCGTTCGAGATAATGGAATCATTTACTTGCCCTTGAGCCCCTTTTGCCAAACATCCATAGTGAACTTGTTATTGGGTCACCAGCAAATTGAAGGAACCTGCTCTTCATAAAGTGGTAATGGACTCCCACAGATAGCCCTCTAAATAACACGGGCGGGAGGGTCGGGGAGATGAACCAATTTATTACCCGACTTTGATGAAGGTGCAAATGGGGGAGGGAAGGTCACGCTGTCATTGATCAACGGTGCCCCTATAGGGAGATGATAATTACGTGTACTAACACGGGGCCAGGTCACCTCCAGCCATTACATTACATTAGGAACAGGCACGAAAGCCTGCCAGGAGGATTTATGGAGAGCTGTGGTGTGCAACATTGTGGTAAATGATAAAACCGGCATTGATTTGCTTCAAGTTTTTGTGAAATTAAAAAAATATATATATATATATTTCCTGCTTTGATGACTACTACTTTTTTTCTTTTTTTTTTACTTCGATTGAACAAATAAGAGACTTATTCCATATGACTCAAAGCAAAACAGAAACCGCTAAATTTAAAAATGTTTTTTTTTTTTAAAGCTGCATGCCTATTTTTTGTCGTTATTGTTGTGGATTATTTTAAAAACTAACGACATTTAATAAAACATCCCCTATGGCTTTGTGAAGAACCGAATCGGCCACGCCTGCACTCAGAGTGGGTAGCAGTGGACGCGGCGTGTGGCGTGTCAGACAGCGGGGGAGATGCCGCGAGATGTCTGCGACGTCATCTACCCCGGCCTCGCTGAGGACACAGTTGGAGGATACACTTACGGACCCGGAGAGATAACAATGTTACCCAGTGAATATCAGGAGAGAAGCAGAGAGAGAGAGAGAGAGAGTTGAGAGAAAATAGAGCGCTCACACTGGGGGAAATGACAGCTCGTTTAACAGCCGTCACAGGCTGGAACCGCCGATGTGCGCGGAGGTCCTGACTGTGATACGCCGTCGACAGCGGGGTTTGTGGGACCGCGTCGCTCTACTGGCAAGACCAAGACTCCTCTTGTGGGACTCAACTCAAATAGACAGAGACAGGAGGAGGAAGTAATGCATAAGCAAAGAGGAAGAAGCCCGGAGACCCAAGTGTATGGGGGAAAACAAAGTGGGGAAATGCATTTCATTAGTTCGGTGCCATTTATAGAGCCCGACCGGCTGACAGTACTGCTGGATATGTCAGATGCTGTGCGGCCATCTGCCCGTGCGCCACCACACACACACATACACACACAGACACACACGCGCACGCCCGCCCGCCCACCAGGTGGCAAAGACGGAGCGCTGACACAAAACAGGAGGAAGGTACTGGGCTAAAGTTTCCCTGCGCCCGTCTCCATGGCAAAGCCGACGTGAGGTGGAGACGGTGGGTGCACAGTGTGAGAACTGTAATGAGCGCAGGTGAGGGGGACAGGACCCATATGTCGGGGAGGGTTTTGGTGGCCTTTTTATTTTCAGAACATATACCTCGTACAGTCTGTGAATCCAGGGTCTCAACTTCCAGGTAAAATATATTATAATGTAGGATACGTTTCATCTGTCTATTTGAACTTCTATCCGATTGTCATTATTTGGAAATCCAGATGTTACTCACCCCGCCTCGTTGTACACCGCCAACCCCTTCATCTGCACAACTGAAATGTCTTCTTCTGGTCCAATTTCGATGTGGTCCTGGGCGGGGCTTTGCATGTTATGGGGCGTCGTAGCCAAAAATGCAATTGGAGAAACAAACAAACCAAAAAAAAAAACGGTAAAAAAAACGAGAGAATTGAAGTAGAAAAGTAATTGAACAGGTCGCTGGTATTTGAACTTGCTCTCTCTAATTACCGGCACATCTAGCTCTCGTTGCGGTCTCCCACACCAAAGTGTCCGTCGGCCCATTGACTTTCATTCGGCCCGTCACGGCCGGCCGCCGAGCCGATAGGTTGGCTGACGCAAATTAGTGCGGAGCTGCAGCAGCTCATTAAGACGGGGGGCGTCCGGACGGGAGGGCGGAGAAACTCTGAAGTTAATGCCAGGAATGATCCCCACGGAGCGACAACGCGGGGCAAACACCATGGTGGATAATTGGAGGCAGGAGGAAAAGGTCCTTGGTGCGCCGAGCCGCCGGTCTGTCAGACCGCACATTTTAAATGAGCTTGCGGTGTCATCGGAAGAGTTTGTTTACCGGTATTCCAGGCAGTGGCGGGTAAATATTAGGGCTTTAATTGGCTGCTCCACGTTTCAGCCAGATGGCAATTTTATTTGATTTGATTTTTTTTATTTTTTTTATCTCCGCTCTCTGTATTAATTGGGAGAGGTGTGCAGAACAAGTCGATGGGTAACATTTGTTTGGGTTACGCACCAAACAATACACAAATATACACAGGAATGTTCACATAAAAAAAAAAACGAAAAACGAGCAACCGAAATCCGGAAGCGTCTGTCAGCTGCCTGTTGGTGTGAGGCCATTAGAACCTGACACACCGTTTTTTTTAGTTTTTTGTTTTTTTTATGTTGGGATGCCACTTCCTGCCAACCAAGCAACCAGAGGCTTTTTTAATCCTCTCTCCTTCCTTTTAGACACGCCGTCATCCTCTCTCGCGTCGTAGCCGTGCTAATTGATCGCGGGGTGCACTCCACGAACACTAGCATCTGCAGAAGGCTCTTCAGCAATCTCCTTCACGCAGGAAGAAATGCAACCAGGAAGCGCGCCTCAAATGCTGCTAATTAAAACCCAACTGCGCCCCCGCCCCGCCTCTTCCTCCCTCCGCCATTGGCGCCAAAAAAAACGAACAACAAGCTCTACTCTCTCTCGCAAACAATGCCAACAATCTTGACCACACAGGATGATGATGATCATCATGATGCTGCTGCTGCTGATGATGATGATGATGATGATGATGATGATGATGATGATGATGATGATGATGATGATGATGATGATGATGATGATGATTACGATGATGATGATGATGATGATGATGATGATGATGATGATGATGATGATGATGATGATGATGATGATGATGATGATGATGATGATGATGATGATGATGATGATGATGATGATGATGATGATGATGATGATGATGATGATGATGATGATGATGATGATGATGATGATGATGATGATGATGATGATGATGATGATGATGATGATGATGATGATGATGATGATGATGATGATGATGATGATGATGATGATGATGATGATGATGATGATGATGATGATGATGATGATGATGATGATGATGATGATGATGATGATGATGATGATGATGATGATGATGATGATGATGATGATGATGATGATGATGATGATGATGATGATGATGATGATGATGATGATGATGATGATGATGATGATGATGATGATGATGATGATGATGATGATGATGATGATGATGATGATGATGATGATGATGATGATGATGATGATGATGATGATGATGATGATGATGATGATGATGATGATGATGATGATGATGATGATGATGATGATGATGATGATGATGATGATGATGATGATGATGATGATGATGATGATGATGATGATGATGATGATGATGATGATGATGATGATGATGATGATGATGATGATGATGATGATGATGATGATGATGATGATGATGATGATGATGATGATGATGATGATGATGATGATGATGATGATGATGATGATGATGATGATGATGATGATGATGATGATGATGATGATGATGATGATGATGATGATGATGATGATGATGATGATGATGATGATGATGATGATGATGATGATGATGATGATGATGATGATGATGATGATGATGATGATGCCTAATTTACTGAGACTATGTGATGGCAAGTCCGTGTTTGTGCGCCTCTGAATGATGATGCCTCAAAATCCCTCAACACTTAATCAATAACACCTCAGCGAAAACAAATTTCACTTTGCATCGTGGAGTTTGAACGTGTTTGGAGTGCGTACCGAATTCGGCCGATGGACTTTGCGCGGCTTAAGTGGCTTTTGCTTTGTGCGCGCGCGTGTCCTTTCCTTTTTGGTGATAAAGTTGTTTGTGAGTGCAGTCTTGAACAACTGGAACAAACAATCTTGTGCGTTTCAAATAAAGCAACGTGCCCGGAGACCACCTTTGAGGTTTTAATTGTGCCAGTAGATCAACTCTTTGCGTGCTAATTATTCCCACTATCGTCACTCCTGTAATAACGACAATCAATTGCTCCCGGTTGCCTTGACAGGGATAATGAAAAGTTTATTAGCCTTCCTGAACCCGGGGAGAGGCCAGGGGGGAACTCTTAAATCATCAGCAGAAATGGAAAAGAATTAAAAACACAGCGTCCCCACTCTGTCACGCGCATTTCTCCCTGATTCCTGCGAGAACTCCTTACTTAGTCTCCATTATCGACTCTGATAGGCCTGACATGTTTACAAGCTTGTATCTTAGAACCCAGCTCCTTAAGTGCTAAATTGGACAATCTGGCAACCCTCGGCTTTGAATAACAAAGACGCTGGAAGACCACTGCAGCGACTAAAGACACTCGGAGGAAATATTTTCTTTTATTCCCCAATTTATTTATTTATTATGTGAGGAGAAAAGTTTCTTTTAAGAGTTCGGCACTTAACGTCAAATTATGCATGAAAGTAGCCCCGGATTAATATTTATTTCCAACATGACTATTGCACTGGACCGTTTGCTCTTTACAAAGTTGAGAAGAAATTGTTGTCATAATATATTCTCTTTGGCTGTGAAATCCCGCATCCCCTTGTTAGAGCGTATACCACTCATCAATTCCCAGTGTTACTTTCCTGTTATCGCTGCAGGGATAGCTGTATCGATCCTTTCTAATATGCCCTCTGGCTCGTTTACCACTGTCTGTTATTCACTGGCTCTATTAGACGTGAGTCTTCTTGGCACTCAGCAGGACAGAGCACCTGTGTGGATGGCATGGCAACCAGAGGCCGAAGAGGGCGGCGGTTATGGATTTTTGGATTTGGGAATCAAGTGATTAATTGAGTCATTTTCAGGTGAAAAAAAAAAAAGGAAGCCACGCGTTTTGTGTAATAATATTTGCTGTTTTTGAATTTAGTCTGCATACCGGACGTGAGAATCTCGGCGTAAGCGCTTATGGAGAAGTTCCTGGGGAAATAACATTTGACCCCTCAGACCATCAAAATTCGTCGGAGGGTATGATTCAAGGTGACACAACTGAATCCATGTGCCAATAGATGCACAATTTTGTTTATTTTGTTTTTCATTTTCCTCAATACTGTGCCTCCTTCTTTGCTCGTGGGATTCTCTGAGCCATGCAGCATTTTTTTTACTGTGTCTTTGAAATCTCAATAAAAACACCCAACAGCTTATAGTTTATTTCCACACTCAGACCATGTTTTTTAAATACTTTTTGGAAATATAATTATTCCCTTTCTTCCAGCGAGTCTGAATGAAAAAACATGCAGGCCTGGCTGGAAAATAAATTGAATGTATTTCCCCCAAAAAAATGAAATATTCATTTGAGCAATCCCATGCTTAAAGTGATACTGATCCATTCACTAGTCAATATACGACACCGCATTGAAATGAGGAATACATGTTGGCAATATTTTAATTATATGTGAATAATCACAGCACCCCCCCCCCCCCCCCACCACCCACACACCCCCAGACACACCCCACACACACACACACACACACACACACACACATGCACATTTAAATGAATCAATCTAAATGGGGCACAGAAGGATTTGCTAGGAGCAGGGACGTTTCAAGACGCTCTGGGGGCCCCAGGCAAAAAGCTTTTGACAGGGAGTATGTACCATGGGGCCCCCTATAAGGGGGTTCCTGAATGTGTCATTACAGTGCCCCCTCATGGCAAGTCATTTAAGGGGCTTTCAGGTTGTCGTTGCTGTGGACCAATGTAAACTGCCGTCTTTGGGGGCCCCCATCTAGCTCGGGGCCCTAGGCAATTGCCTAGTTTGCCTGCCCCGTTGTGACGCCTCTGGTTACGAGGACACGCCTCGCTGTGAGAGAAGGCGAAATCTCAGATCTCAGAATTGGAAAAAAAAAAGCCCAAAGGTGGCATTCTTGAGCTGTTCCATTTCCTTTGTCCCTGTAGATCCTCATAGACCCACACGTTTACACACAAACGAGGGCCTGCCGAAGCAAACTCGTCAGGCGTTTCCCCGTCAGGCACTATGAGCAAACACTTCATTTGCGTTGCCTGAGTGCAGATGCACACATATCTCGCAGAACGTAATTGAGGCGGCCGGGAACACAATTTGTTCAAGGGGCGGTGTGATTTTTGACACATTTTGTTCTAATGCAAACACTGCAGCGCTGTTGTCGCCGGTGGGTTTAATGGCCGCCCGCACACCTGCACGGAATCAGCTGATGCTGCGAGTGAGTGGGAGAACCCTCCGACGGCGAGCCGGGCAGCTGGAAGGTTACTGAGCGTCTCCTGGCAGGTATTGTCGCAGTTTATCTCAATTTTTCCCTGCCAAATGGCGTGTGGACAGTGACACTGTACACAAACTGTGGTGATCCTCCCGTGGCACCGACCGTCGATGAGGGGTTTTATAGATTGGCGGTTGGACGGGCGAGCAGCTGGTCAGACTAAAAAAAATAAAAAAATGAAATTAATGTTCCTGAACATGTGTTTAAAAGAAAAAAAAAACTTGTGACTGGTCACATCCCAGCCTGAAACTTAATTGTACCTTTTTTTTTTTTTCTTTGTGCTAATCATCAGACCTCAACCCCAGAGTGACAGGAAATGACAAAGTAGGCGACAGCGGGCCGGTTAAAAGGAGCTGTGGGCCGCTTTCCTCCGTGTCCTTTTCCAAGGTTCCGCAGTGCAAATGTTTCAGCCTTTTGTTCTGCTGTGTTGAGTACGTGGTATAAATTGGTCCGCTCCTCTCAGGGAGAAAGAGGCTTGAATTACAACGGGTCATAGTTAACAATATATCTTTTCTTAGTCCACTCCTGTTCAGCAGCCAAATCCTTCCAAGTCCAATTAAAAAGGTTTGCTAAATTACCGTTAGAGCAGTGAGAGTCAGTGTGAAACTGGACAAAGGAAAAAGTTCTGGTTTGATACTGTGCCGTGTCTCTACACTTAAGTGGGAAGCTTGTTGAGCTGAATCAATCGTGACTTTACGTCCTTGTGTAAAGTGAAAGCGTTTTTTCATACTATGGCTACGTCACATCAAATGATAAAATAGAGGAGAGTAACAAAACGTCGCTGTTTATCAACTTTAGGCGTCATTATTCTAGTATAATTAGGTGTAGCCCTTCTCTGGCGAAACAGCTGAAGAAGTTCAGCAGTTTCATGAATACATTCAAAAATATATATTTCCAGCAAAATATTTCATTTACATTGATACAAGAGGGGGGGGGGGGGGAAAGCAAAGCATCACAGTGAAAAATAAAGATTTGAAATATTTTTCATCATAATTATCATTGAAAAAAAAGCCGTTTATTATTTTTCCCTTGACTTGCGACTTGCGGTTTAATTGTTTCGGCGTTGATACAAACAAACCAGCAAACAAAAAAAACATAACAATGGTCTCATCTATTTCAAAATCCCCCTTTCTTTTCCATCCAGTCCAGATCAGCGTGATCATCTCGTCATCACCCCCTCCAACAATCCCCGGGATTTTCAAAGGTTCACCCCCCTCACCGGCCTCCATGATCAGACTAATTACCCTTCCGGTGGCCGTCTTCATCTCCCCGTCACCTTTACAGCCGACACTCAGTCGTGTCGCGCCCGCTCTGCCTCTTTAGATTATTAGTTCCCCGCCAGGGGCACTCCTTCTTGCGCGGAGAAGCCGAGCAAACTGAAGGTGAGGGAGATAGAAAGCGACGGCTCCTGTCTGTCCCTCTCTGAGGGGGAAGAAGAGGAGGAGGAGGAGGAGGAGGAGGAACGGCCTAATCTCTGGCTCTGATTATCTTCTCATTACAATCAGACAGGAGCCACTCGAAGGAGAGCAGAATGTGTAATTACGCTCAAATCTCCCGTGACTTAAACAGACAAGAATATGCAGGGCGAGAACTGCGTGCTCACGTCTGATCGCTAAAAGGGGCTAAATGATTAAATGCCTGACAAATGTCAGCCATGGAATAATTTGCCTTCATCCGAAAACTCTACAATATACGTAGATGTGAGCACGTGGCCTCTGAAGTGGTGGTGTTTAACGCCTTTACGCCTGCGTTGAAACAAGCGAAAAGTAGCATTTGATAGATGTAAATCATCAGAAATAGTAAGAAAAGAAAAGAAAGGACTTTTTAATTTTTTACCGTGCAGCGGGTCCGCAGATGCACATGAGACAGAAAAGACATATTTTTTCCAAAATACCGTGATAACTTTATTTAAATACCGACAATTTTCCTGTAGAATAGCAGGCAGGGGAAAATGGAGGAGATGAAAACGCACGCCGAGCTGACCAAAGGGAAAGGGGGCCAGTAGGGCACGGTGAAGCCCTCCCCCTCACTATTATACCGAGGATGCAATACAACTGCGTGGGCGTCTCGAAAAATCCCTGATAAAAGTTCTCACAAGAAAGCTCGAGAGCAACAAAAAAAAAATAAGAGAAATAAATGTTTTTCTTCCTTTTTTTCCTCCCAGCTCGGAAACGGCAGCCTGCCAGCCGCCGAAGACGGATGAGAGGAAAGCAGCCGACGGCCGGGCGGAGGCCACCGAGCGGAATTACTGCATCAAAGTGAAAAGACGCAAGCGCCACAGCCATCGCCGGGTCAGGAGGTGGGTTCGTCTTTGAGCCGTCACCAGCCAAAAAAAAACAACTTCTGAGTTCCTCAGAGCTCAGGGAAAGAATGGATGGAAGGAAAAGTCAGGAAATCGATATCAGAGGGAGCAGCGCTGTAGATCAGAGGGAGACGGTGAAAGTTTTTGTTTTGTTTCCGCTGGGTGTCTCTGGAGATTACAGTGGCCATGATAAAGTCTCTTAATAGTGCACCTGACGACTCCTTCGGGGTGCTCTGCGACACTGTGGGAAAACGGAGCTAATCTCTCCATTCTGATGTGGAGAAGGTAAACAGTGTTATCAGGCCCGGGCCCGGCGGAGGAACACAAAGATTCTCTCTTTCACCGACACCTCCAACCAGACGTGGCTTTAACGCACTGAGAATATATATATATATATTTTTTTTCAAAGCTTTTTTATCCTGAGGTGAGAGAGACGCAGATTTTTTTCTTGAGGACACTTCCTAATTAATCTGACGCCCCAAAAGCCTTGCCGCAGCCGGTGAGAGGTAAAACACAGCTAAGGATTTGAACCTTTGGAGAGGATTCGCGAACTTGGGTCACTTCTTTTTGGATGAACTTCTGATAGTAGTCGTTTTTTTTATATATTATCCGTGGGTCACCAACCTTTCGGAAACTGAGAGCCACTTCAAGGGGACTGAGTTGTCCGGAGGGCTACTCGTTCAATACAAGCTACCCGAATAACAACGTTTCACAGATCAACTTTCAATAATAATATATGAGAAGAGAATCAGATATTATGACTTCCTTTCAGTGAAAATAGTTTTCTTTGGCTTTTCTGCCATGTTTTCTTTGTTTTGCGGGTAGAAACCACGTCCAGCCCCCCCCAGGAAATGTCCCTGCGGGCTACCAGGCGCCCGCTGGCAGCAGGTTGGCTATCCCTGTCATAGACTTGACCTTAAAAAAAATGGACAAATGTACACCATTAATTAATAGAACTGCAAAGTAGGTCAACGTTGATGGTGCTGTTGACAAATCAAGCGTTTCCCAGCAGCCAGCCTGCAAGGTTTGCGCGTTTCATGAATGACAAGCCAGAGAGGGAACGTTTGATAACATAATATGTTGTTTCTATCGATTTATTTCCATTTAGTAACCCTCGTTAACGAGGGAGACTCGTTTCCCAATCCTTTGCCCTGGTTCCAAAGCAGGGAGAGAAAATCCAGCTCTGTTCAGAAAGTCGTTCCTCAGATTGTTGTCTTTCTAATTGGCCAGCAGCAGCAGATGCCGTAGCCCAATTTAACAGAGCCACCCATGTTAATTATAACACAAAACCGCGACACACACCGGCGCTGGCTCGCCTCTGGAAAAAAAAAAAAAAAAAATGGTTTGTCAGCTCTAATGAGGGACTTTGAAGGAAGCTGGTGGTAAATATTTAATCAGGAGAAAGAAAAAGAAACCCGCAGCCCACCGAACATTAGAAATCCGTCTGATCGCAACTTTTACCAAACACAATACACACAACACACAAAACCAGTGACACCAGGCAAGTGATGTTTCTTTTTTTTTTTTATATGTGAAGACATATCCAGGATGTAGTCGCATGGACTCATTTACGGTATTCATGCATGATTGCAGCGGGAGGAGAAAGGCAACGCGCACATCAGGAAAATTAGGCCGCCGTGAGTGGGTTCTCATCAGATGTCCCATAATCCCCCTTTTTCATTCGCCATTGTTCCGCACAATCACCGCTTCCCGGTGTAGCCGGCAATCGACTGCTCGTTGGTTTCTTTCTTTCATTCGCTCCGCCTCATCAAAAGAAACTGTTTGTGCTCGCGAGAAAGCCAAAAAAGAAATGTAAAAAAAATGCAAATGCTTGCCTCGTGCTCGTTTTTTTTTTACCCAGACTCCAATGGGAGAGGTGTTAATGAGTGACAAAGCATTCTCATTACCAGGAGAGGGTACTCGGGCCCGGTCTGTCTAATCAGCCCTAATGCATTTCAGTTCCTAATGCCCCCAAACTGCCGACTACACTGAGCAGGGCCATTTATTACAGTCCTCCTGCATCCAAAGAAACAAGCGGCAAATCTCCGGAGCTCTGAGGCCAGCGGGTCCGTTTCTCACTGTCCGCATCACTTCTGATCACGCTGACCTGTGCACCTGACCCGCTGCTTGTGCTTTTCCTCCCGTTTGACACATGGCTGGCAAGCTGTTACCCTCCGGTTAGAGTCGGGCTGCTTTATAGCGCATATTTCAGGTTTCGCAACCTTTGGGGCAGGGGGGGGGGTCCACTGAGGTACTGCAGGGGGGTTGGCAACATTTTGGGTTGATTAGACCATTTTTTATACATATTTTTTGTATATGTGTGTATTAATTGAATAGCTTAGTATTAAATGCACAATACTGGGTAGCTATGTTTATACATGGCACTAGGCCCAGTTTAATACTAAACACCATTTTATATATATAGTAGGGGGGGTCCCTGCTCCATTTCTCCATCGGTTTGGGGGTCCTTGGCCAGAAAAACGTTGAAGACCCCTGTCTTAGATTATATTCCGGTTTAAGATTTAGGCATTATTCCAAATATACACCATGTCTGGGGAGGGGGGCTAATGAACTCACCAATTATGAATTAACATTTTCATTTTAAAGTAGAATACTTTAAACTATGTTGAAACCTCATGACTTGTTGATTCACAGTGGCAGGCTCTTGTGAGTTTGTGTTGAGTGCTTTATTCAGTGCCCTGCGCCCTCTGTCAGTTTCACAGTAGAAAACCATTTGACTCCTCAAAAACAAATTCGTTTTTGGAGTGAACAACAAGCTGTCCATTCACACACACACACACACACACATACGCCACGGGCAGATCCATTTGACAACATTGTAGATTTCATGACAGCGAAGAACTAAATACTTTAAACTCCCAGGCTGCTCCTAGTCTCCACGAAGGCAGCGGGGCATGGACAGATCCATCACTGATGTCCATCAGCTTCATTTGTTGATTCCGTCGGCCTGCAGACGTTCCCCTGCCTGCGTGTGAGCCCGCGGGCCTGTCAGTTTGAGGAGTGCTCAGGCCTCTGCCTTTATTAACTACCCCTCGATTAACCATGTGGACACTCCATCACCGCGCCACGATATTCACGTCAATTCTGGTTTAAAACAACACCAGACAGCCGGCTCTGTTTTCCCTATCAGGCTTATTTTCCGCCTTATTATGAAAGCCTAGCGCACATCAAATGTGGCCTGTGATACCTCGAAGGCCATCGGCTCCTTTTCCGTGCATGAAATGTTTCAAACGGACACAAATGAACTGGACCTCTGGACAGCCCACAGATGGAACCTGAAGAGTTTCTTTTCTCTCTGATGACAAAGACGCACTGGTGGAGGAGAATGCTCGGCATACCAGAATGTCTCGCGATAGTGTTCCTTGACACCCGTGCCCCATTATATTGGAAATAAAATAGTGGACAGCAGGAGTTTTTAAATATAAATATACATTATTTCGATGTATTATTTTTTCACAAGCATGTTTTTTAGAACAGTTGCACAGATGACATCCTCCAAAATAGTCAGTGAAACCAAAAAGTTTCGACAAAATGTGATTCTGAACTTCACGAAGGTCTAGGACGTCTAGATGTAGGCACTTATTTAAAATGATGCACTGCATCACATTACCATCTTCACATTAAATTGGATTCACTGTGAGGAGGACAACTCAGCTGTGTAATGCCCTCTTTGGCTAAGACAGAGCTTCGGGTCCAAGCAAAATTCCTGGAGTGACATTAGCTGATTAATCTTGGCTTTGGCTCTCAGACTACTTCTCTCTTTTTTTTTTTTTTAACAAATAAATGGTTTTAGAAACAGAAAGTGTGGAACATGAAAGATATCGGCCTATTTTTATTATTTTTTTTTTGCTTTAAAACTATTAAGGACAAAAGTCTTGCAAACTATCAAGTAGGGATCCACTTAAGTGAAAACGAATGAAAAGTGCCTCTTTAGGTTCTTTCGCCAACATTGAAAAAAAAAAAAAAAGTGCTTCTTACAAGCTCTCCGATTAATTAAATAGCTCCACAAAATGGCCCTTTTAGGATCAAAAACTTGTATCCTCAGCACTTTCCTTAACAAACCCGGTCAGTCAAGCAAATTAACACGCCAAATGTAATCACACATTTATGAAGGCAGTCAGCTGCTGAAGGCTCCCAGGGCTAAACGGAGAGGACGGTCTGAGATAAGTGCTGCCAGGAGGTAACACACGCCTCTCTCTCGGTGTTGTCAGTAGTCTTGACTTCTGCGAAACTCTCTGGCATGAAAACTTTTTTTTTGTTCTACTTCTCATATCACTAGAAATAATATCCCAGTGTCCCCCTGTGCTTTGTGTCTGTTTTTAGCCCCTCCCTCGACGAGGATCTCTCCCCTCGGCCCAAAGGGAAGAAGAAGAAGAGAAAGTCGGAGCGTAAGAGGAAACGGAAAAGGTCAGATCCCAAAATAAGATGACTCTGCCGTGCGGTGCATTGTTGGCCACCTCTGTCACGCTTCCGGGAAATGAATACGCCGAAAATGTGTTGGACTACTCCTTAAAGATCATTTTTCATATATGTTCTCCTCTTTTTAGGTCTCCTTCCCACAGCCTGTCGCCACCGAGGAAGAAGAAAAAAAAGAAGAAGAGCTCCAGGAAAAACAAGCGGCACAGGTAGCTCTTCCGTACCTTCCCAATATCTTTTGAAAAATGTACTTTGAAGTGAACCAACTTATATTTCGTGTCACTCTTTCAGATATACATCCAAGAAGTCAAAGCACAGGTGCGTATGATCGCTGCAGGTCTTTGTGCATGTCTCCAGGCAACTCTTTTCACTTGGATACTTTTCTGTCGTAAATATCTTCCTTTTTTTTTGTTGTTCTCACAGAGAGATATCTGTGAACCCTTTTCTGTCTTAACACTACTTACTCATGATTTTCTCCCATCTCACCAGCTCCTCCAGGTTAAGACATAAGAGGAAGGATGAGCGCAAACACAAGAAAAGGTCAGTCTGCGATCACAACCATGTACCGTCCAAAATCTACATGACCTTTTTTTTTTTTTTTTTTTGGACCTACCTACTGCCTCTGTTTCCTCCACACATGAAAAGGAGGGTGGGTAAGCCCCCCCCTCTTTTCAAGACATCCGTTGCTGAGGAAGAAAGAGACGTGCTCCACCAAAATGCTTGATGGGTCATTTCTTATTTTTAGCAAAGTGTGAAAACAAATCTCTAAGAGTAAAATAAAATGAAAGCTTGAGCCTTAAAGATGTGAGAAAGGGGGGGGAGGGGGTGAAAGGGGGGGAAACCAATTTCATGCTGTGATCTCACCACATTTAGAATTTGACTTTGGATGAGTGGGCCACTGTTTGGGAGCACGGAGCCGAGTTTAGTCTCTTTACTTGGACCGAAAATACAGCTCTCCAGCTCACGACTCCCCTGCTCTTTTGTTCCCTTCATGCCTTCGCTGCTCCAGCGTGATTTTTTTTCTTCTCCAAAGTGACTTTCTATATTTAAGAAGTTGATTGAGGAAAATACTGTGGGTGTTTTAACACAGCGTGGTTGAGATAAATAGAAGCCCCCTGAATGACGTGCATTTCAATTTTACGCAGCTTTTATCTGATTTTGCTTGAGTAATATTACGTTTAGTATTTTGAGGGTTGTTATTTCTGTATGCCTGGATTTTAGTCACAACAGAAAAAAACAGGATATAACACGCTTCCCTAAAACGATCAGATTATTTTAATCTCTTTTTTTTTTTTATCCGCCGCTAGTTCTCATACCTTAGAAGGCCGATATCATATTTGCTTGGTATGTCACTTAAAAAGTTTACAAGAATCACTGGCGTGTGATTTCTCACCGCTCGTCGATCCTTATCCACTTGCACCTTTTCTCCCTCTGCCCCCCTCGTCGCCTCCTCCAGCTCCAGGACTCACTCGCGGCGCCGGCGACGCCGTCGGAGGTCAGAGTCAGACACTTCCTCCTGCCATTCCTACGCAGAGGACAGGTAAGTCCCCCCCCCCCCCCCCCCCCCCTCCATCTTATCAGTCCGAGGCGTCTGCCCAGTTCTCAGTCGCACCGCAGAGATGACTGATAAGGCGGAGGTGACTTCCTGATCTCAGGCACGACCCGCCCTTATCAGCGCTTCACAGGAAGTGGCCCCCAAATTCACTCCACAGATCAATGCACTCAATTATAAACGGCGCAAAAGTTTGCACACGTGATAGTAAGAAAGAGGGGGTGGATAGCATGACCCTCTTAGTTATTCAGTAGAATATCTGGAAATGTATACTCATGATAATGAATTCTGGAATAATCATTCATCTCGCATTATTACTTAGAGTTGGAATGGCATCCACAGGAATGGGTCAGTAAGATGATTGAATTGAGGTCCAATTTCAAACTGAATAAAATCTGACCATTGTTTCTGAAATTCCCTTATTTCAATCCAAAAAAAAGGTGTCATTGAGTAGTCACTGTGATTTCTTCAGAATAACTGTCACCAAAATAAACATACAATAAACATCTAAAACAAGAAATAGTGCTGTGTGCCGTGAATACTAAATGCAATGTTTTTCCACAGACACCACCAACAAAAGTCTGTGGTACACCGGGCCCTAGGAAGCCTGGCAGTTGTGCGAGAGGAAACCAGTGAAGCGCTCCATGATGCAGACATGAAGTGGAGACCTGCAACCAAATCAGTGTGTAAAACGGCTCCAAAATATCGCTCCATCCTCTCAGCCGGCACCGTAAGTACACCTCGGGACTCTGACCACGCAGCCAGAGGCTGACTCTTATATTTAAAAAAAAATGATTCATTTCATACATGTTATATTAAAACAGGAAACTTAAAAAATGTCAGAAAGCAGCTGTCTTCTAAGGGCGGAATCTCGACAAGATTAAAAATACTGCCCATGGCCTGACTCTTAACATGATTATTTTAATTATTTATTTTACTAAGTCAATTCTTCTTTTTTATTTTATTTTCAACTAACTGCTTCCAGTTGACCTGGTAGAAAAGACCCTATACACATAAGGATCCCGCAGGAAATTGCACATTCTCAAAAATATTTTTACATTTTTGGGAAATAAAATTTCAAATTCTCGCCCACTATCACTGCGGAAAACACATGGTTAAAGCTAAGTGGTTTGACTGTGAAACATTACTGGAAGTGTAGTTGTAGAGATTTTTTTTTCTGAGGTACACTGGGTTCTACACAGATACTAAAATAGCAGGTTGCACAGGAAGATTTTTTATAGTTTTTAATTGACAGAAAAAAAAAAAGTGACATTCCTGCAATTCTTCTGTCGAACTATGAGCTGCAGGCAGCGGGCGGCAGTTTATTTTGGGGATGTGAAAATTGGTCGTGTTATGGCTGCACTCGTGGCTTTGCTTAGGTTAGGGACACAAACCATTCGTCACAAACACACAAGTGTTTGGCATTGGATACAAATTTGATTTGTATCCAAAGTATATCGGTATGAATACTTTGTGACTGAGTCATTCTTGTCATTTGTGACTATGGAGACAATAGGAACGATTTAGAATTTTATATAGTGTGAGTTCCATCAACCAACATGGTCTGACCTGCGTTTAAAGAGGTGACTATGAGGGGTCATCTCGTCCCGCTGTGCCCAAAGACTATGTTTTTACCTTAGACTTGTCTGTGACCTCTATATATTCACAGCCAACATTTTTGCCCCAAACCCATTTTCACATAGTGCAGCGGCAAAGAAAAATAACAAAAAAAATATCCTTTTCAATACAGACCTTCCTCTCAAATCCCCTCTGGTTGTCTCATCCATTCCATGTTTCAGTTTCAGCCGTTCAGATTGCAGACCTGGCCTGAGGCTAAACTAAGAGAAAGATAACATGCATCAAGACACCAGAATTGAAAAAATGTGCACGTTGATATTTTTTTTTTAGCTTTAGTTTTTCTCCTCCGAAGTGATGTTCTCCCATAGTGCCTCATAAATACAGCTATGGCCTCAAACTCATTGTCTCATGCTTATTGGAGCATAAAAAAGTATTTAATTTCTCTCCAGCAATCATTAAATTATGCTAATTGCACAGACAGATGTTTTTAATTACACACCACAGGCTTTTAATTGAAATTCAATAAATTAATCCATATTTTGAATTAATGCTTGGCATTTAATGTCCCAGAGACTTACAGGATTTAACAGTTACCGAGGGGTCAGCCTCACTGTATTGGAATTGTTCCGGGCTGTTTGCAACATAATTTCATGCAGAATGATTTTGCTTAACATTTCTTCCCCACAAAAAAAAAAAAAAAAAAAAAAGCAAACCATAGATGGAGAGGTAGGTATGACGGGAGGGAGAAAAAAAAACACTGTGGTTGGTGGAATGTGGTTTCCTTATTAATTAAGCCAACGTTTTTTTTTTGTAAATGCTGAATTGGTGATTTTTGTTTCATGGCGACGACAAAAAAAATGAAAAGCAAGCACACAGGATTCGGGTGACGTTGAAGAATGTCTTTGTGTCAAAATATCTCTCTCGTTTAAGTGAAATGATGTATTACTCCTGTGTATGCACAGATTGTGGGTAGATGTAACCGCTCCAGAGGATGGTAGAGGTCCAAACATTTGTGTAATTTCCCTCAGGGTGTCGGTCAGTTGTGTCGACTAGATAATGGAGAAAAAAAAAAAATCTTTGGCAGGACAGACTGGATTAACCTCTGTGTGCGTTGCAATCATTAAGTAAAGGGAGACTATCATTTCATGAGATGAGTCAGCCACGATCCCTGGAGATTGAGAGTCTCTTTCCGTCTGAGGTTCGTTTCAGCACCAAACAACTGTGTAAATTCGCACCCTCGCCCGTTTGGCCGAAAAACCCGGAAACAAGGCAGCATGCAGGACAAGAAAAGGGAACATGCTGAAAATAAGTGGAACTGGCTCTGGGTTATTGTCTTTTTCTTGCATTTCACGACTCTAATGATGCACTTATGTTGCCCGCTCTTCCCTTTTTCTTACACCTTACCTACTTAAGGAGGAAATCTTGATTGGTAAGTGGATGCTATCCGCAGATTTAGGGATTTACTTGTCGGTCGGTGCAGGCCGATGCTATTGACTTTTTCACAGGAGAAGGCTCACAGTCATCTGTCCCGCTCTGAGGGCTTTTCTTAGTTAGACTGATGGGATCTCTCTTTGTCTGCAATCTTTTTTTTTTTTTTGGTTTCTTTTATGCATAAAATTCCATACAATTTATTTTGTGACGTTTCTAGAGTGTCCTTTAAATGAGACCTTTCGACGGGGCTGTGGTTTACTTACTTTTCTCTTTCCTTTGGAGGTTAGAGCTTAGAAGTAGATTTATTCACACTTAGCCTTTTCTTTCTTCTCTTCTCTTTTATTACTCCTTCCCTATAATTGTTCTAGTTGTAGACTTAGACTTTAGCCTTTTTCTGGATTCGTTTCTTTGGTTGATTTCTTTGACTTTAGTTGAGTTCCAACTTTGCTTTCAAGGTAATGGCATGCCTTTCAAATTTGCATGATTTTATTATATATTTTTTATCTTCCAAAGCTTTTTTGACCAGGGATAGAAAAAAAAGAAAATAAATCGTTGTGTTTTCAAGGGAATATTGAAACCTTTTTGAACTAGAATATTTAGAGTGCATCAAAACAGGTAGCAGGTGTGTGCGTGCCACGACATGCGCGCGGTTCTAAAGTTGGAGCCTTTTTTTGTGTCCAATTGCAGGTTTTGTTGTCCAAATCCGGGAGCGAGCTCTTGCGCGAGAAAGGCTCCCAGCATTTGGCGAGCCAGACGGACGGGGCGCGCGATTACGATTCCGGGAACGACACGTCCTCGCCGCCATCCAGCAAGACCGGGGTGTCTCGGGCGAGTGTCCCTGAGGCCAAGAGGGACCCGGGTCAGCGTCCGGCCTCTCCGGAGAGGCTGAAGTCCACCGTGGGAGACAACGCGTCGGATTCCGGAAACTCCGTGACCAGCTACGCTTCCCTGTGCAAACCTTACAGGGAGGACGGCCTGTCCGCCACCGTCTTCGGCGGAAACGGCAGGAGGTAATGTTGTGTTCACAACAAATAATCCACAAACCCCTTCCTCCGGGGGAAAAATTGCCCGCTGTTTTTTCTTGTCGTTTTTTTTTATATTCATCTTCCCAGGGAGAGTGGCCGAGCATTTATTAGAAAAAAACAGCAACCCCAGATACAGTTTTGGGCTTCATCACTCAAGGCAGCGAGGCGTTTTAATGCGTTTCTTCTTCTCTACTTTTTTTTTTTTTTCCTTTTTCGCAGACAGCAGATCGCCTTGGGGTGTCAGGTGGAAGTCGTGAGACCTCCGAAGACATCCGGCTCTTCGAGGAAGAGGTCCTCTCGCCGGAGACTGAGAAGCAGATCGTCCAGCAGCAGGAGCAGGAGCAGATCCTCTGGGAGCTCCAGATACTCCGGGCGCTACTCACGAAGTCCCTCACTGTCATCGTGCAGGTGGGTTCACGACTGATATTTATAAATAACAGCAGCATCAACCTTAATTCATATAGCACTTTTCTTTGGTGGTTCTTCGCTTTACATTGGTGTTAACGATGTTTTTTTTTGCCTTCAATTTAGCTTAGGAAAGTTTGTTTTTATAATATTTTTTTATTTTGATGGTTTAAAGCAGGGATGGGCAACTGACGGCCCGGGGGTCATCGTTTTTTGTTTTTTTTCCCAGTTGTAAACAAGCGAGAAATTGGTATAATAAACTTTGATTGCCTTTATATATTTAGTTAATAGTTGGAAAATCAATTGATGTGGCTATAATATCCTATTTGTGGAAGTACGTGGTCACAATTTGGCCCTCTGGTCGTGAGGAACATTTTTTGTTTTTGTTTTTGTTTTTTTAAATATATAGATATACTGTATATATATATCTGCACACTTTTTAAAAAGAGCTGATCATCCTCATGAGCCAGACTCCTCTGTCCCTTCCTGTAAACATTTTCCAGCCCGGTCTGCCGCTGAGGTGGGAATTTGCTTTTCCGTTGCTCCGCTCCATGCTGATAATTATCGTTTCTCCCGTTTGAAGCTCATACTCGCGCTCGCCGAGTTACTCGTCCCACCCGAGGCGGCGGAGCAGCGTGGCCAGCGGCAGCTCCAGAGGGAGCTACTCCAGATACAGTGGCGACAGGTGAACGTCAAACCCTGGAGCTGTTTTAACGTCTCAACGTCTCATCGTATTCACGTCTGTGTTTTGTTTCGTTTTTTTTTTTTATCAATCGAGATGACATGTTCGCACTCGTCTGCCTCCCAGGTTACGAGACAGAAAGAGAACACCTAGCTACAGGGAGACAGGTGCCAAGCGTTCGCGCAAGAGGAGCGGGAAGAGGCGACCACGCAAATCCTACTCTCCCATGAAGAAGAGGAGGAGGGACTCGCCCAGCCATCTGGAAGCACGTCGTATCACAAGGTACAGCTTGGCCTGGCCTGGTTCTTTATGCCCACCACATATATTGCAACACCTGGAGGCAGAAATGAATGCGTGGCTGGTCCCCACCCGCCCAGCCCCTCCCGTTTGGACAGATTCCCCAGCCCGACATCTTTCCCCCATGTTTATCTGCTGTGTACTCCGAAATGGCATTTAGCCTGAGGGTGAGATAATCATCGGATTTAAAAACCACAACAGGTGCAGAGAAAAAAAATAAATGTTAAAAAATGATAGAAAAAAAAAATAATAATCCAAAAAAGGAGCACATCTTGTCTACCGCTCAGTTCACTTCGCTTGGCTGTCATCTCACACTGATCTCTGAAAAAGACAAATGACACACACCCCGAAATCTGCAGAGGAAAAAAAAAAAACACACGACAGAGACGGATCGCAGCAGAACTTGTTTCGTGACGGCTCCACTGATCGATATGGTTTTTAAAGCTTTACTTTCCAGACTCCTCACCCAAAACCTGTTGGCTCGGAAATCTGCATACACTGGTGTTTTTCCGAGCCTTGTTTTATTCAATACTCTTCAAATTCACTCTTATTTATGTCGCGCCAAATCATAGCAGACGTGTTATCGAGACACATCACAGTAAGGCCCTGACGTGATTTATAGAGCGAAAAACCAACAGATCCCGCCATGAGCGAGCACCAGGCGAGGGTGCAGGATCAAAACTGAACAAAGAATTGGGTATAAACATTTGATATATTCAGAGGACCTCTTATGTTGCTCTTGGGAAGTCTCACCTGTCCCACCTTCTCGTCTGTCGTCACAGTGCCAGGAAGAGACCCATCCCTTACTTCCGGCCCAGTCCGTCTTCGAGCAGCCGCTCCACCAGCGTGTCGTCCTGGAGCAGCCTCTTCACGCGCAGCCGCAGCCGCAGCCCCGTCCACAGCGTCAGCAGCCCGTCCTCCTACAGGAGCTACAGCCGCAGCTCCTCCTTCAACTCCATCTTTGGGAGCCGCAGTCGCAGCCGGAGCTGCGGTTTGTTGAGCAAACGCCACAAAACCAGGCGCTAGGTCCCCCCCCCCCCCCCCCCCCCCCCCCCCCCCCCCCCCCCCCCCGGAGACAAATGACTGATGTCAAAACGGATTGCTTCTCCGTGTTCCCGGTGGGACGCTGGAGTGGACATGTCGCAGCAGGGGGGTCCGACCGCGACTTTCATCGAAGCAGTAGGCGACCGCTCCTCGCGTAGATATGTGCAGAAACTGCTCATATCCAACAAACACTTTCCCCCCTATCAGTGAAATAACATCTGTCCCATTTGCTTACTTTCCATTCAATTATTACTTCAAAATTATGAATGTTCTATTTATTTTTAAAATGGATGGCACATTAGGAGATTTAATGAGCATTCAGGGCGATCAAATGGCCTGAATCTCTTCAATTATTTTCACTGTTTTGTTGGTTTTGGCTATATGCAAATGCAGAAGGGTCGGGGCACATTTGGAGCAGTTTCATCCAGCTGCTGAGGGTTTCAGTGGACTCGTTATTCTTAATAAGGGGAAAGGTTTATTGCTCCACACTCGACACTGTGGAGTACAGGCGCGTTTCCACGAATGAGAGGAAATGGAAGGTGGCGCGATGGCAAGGGCGCTGCCCGTCAGCTCTGATGTCAAATGAGTTTGTCCTCTGATCAAGTTCAAAACAATAGAAAAGTCAGTCATACAACGCACACGGCCATCAAAATATTGTGGCTTTTATACGACCTATTTTCAGTGGAGATGTTATTTTTTTCGATTCATTGCAAATGAGTCAGATATTTTCTCAATTTAAAATTTAAATTTGCATTTTAAACGTCAGTTACTTTACTGTATGTATTTATTTGATGCTTTTGAAAACGTCGTTTCTTGATTGATTGGTTGGTTGATTTTAAAATTACTTGAAAGGTGTATTCTGGCTAAGACACTGGAACCAAACACATGTGAAAAAAGTGGTTTTGTTTTTGAGCGATATCTCAAGGAAAGGTCAAATTTAGAATTGTGCAGTACCATACATATTTATTACTTATTTATTATTTATGGATTTTCTTGTCCGTCTCAGTGGTGGTCAAACCTTCTATGCAACACATATAGTTACGATGACCCTGCTGTAGTTTTATTTTTGGTTGGATGTAAATTATTCATTTTGACACTGAGCGGACCTCAGCACAAAGCAGATGTTCAAAAGACAGAGGAGCAAAAACTGTCAGAAAAGATCTGTCTCGACGGACCTTTTGTTTCAGGTTTAAAAAAAAAAAGAAAAAAAAGCTTGACATTTTTGGAAATGTCTCCATTTGTTTTCTTGCCAAGACTTTGGTAATTACTCTCATATCACGTCACTAAACAGACGTGAGAGTGCGTCGCTATTAGAAGCTGCAAGCGGGAACCGTTAGCTTAGCTTAGCTTAGCATAAATATATAGACATGGTGTTTTATTTCTCCCAGTTTGGCATGGAAAAAAAGAAAATTGAGGTGTAAAGGACGTATTTACAGGGCCCATTTGTCCAAATCCAGAAAAAAAAAGTAGGCACATGATACTTTCTCTCTTACGATGCAACATGAGGAAAATAACAACTGTGCCCCTTAAGTGTGTCAATTGCAGTTGGTTAAACTCCCTGTAGGCCCCAGTGTGTTAATTATTGAGCATCTGAGGTGGATGACTTACCTTTTACAAACACAAACGTGAGACTGGCACTGATCTGCTCACCCGCTTTCCCCGCGGAGGCCTGAGCATGTTTCCCCGAAAAACATCAAACTACTTCTTTAAAGTTCATTTTTCGAGGCTGCTTTTACTCCAGGGTTTGAATCTGCAAAAAGCCTGAAACTGCCTTTTGCCGTATAATTACCAGAGTTGAATTTCTCAATCATCTCAAATCCATCACCCTGTCTGTGTAACCGCTCCGGGGCCTGACTGACTGCTCTCTATGCACTCAATACGCTCGGCTTCTTCCCCCGAATGTCGACTAAATTGGAGGAACGAGGGAAATATGGCGCTGGAGGAGGAAAGGATGTGTGCACAAAGGTCCTCCACAAACCATAAACGGATGATGACTTGTGCCAACCGGCGTTGAATAGGTGCCAGCGGGTGATTTGTGCCGTCGTGTTGATAATCCGTTTCAATTGGACGCCCGGGCCGACATCCCTGAAACCCCCCCCCCCCCCCCCCCCCCACCAAATCATGGAAAGTTGACTTCAGTTTCCCCCACCACCACACCAAATCATGGAAAGTTGACTTCAGTTTCTTGTGCAAACATAACTTTGAATCTGTAAATACGATGGTGTAAATATGCATCTGAATTGTACAAATGTTGCAAAAGGTGTGATTATTTGATTTAAAGAATGTGATCCGGGCATTGTTGGATGTTTAAAAAAAATCTCGGTCTGGATACGATGCTGTTGACCGCTGCTGCAGGAAAAATTAGACAGTTTGGCGGTAAGGCATCAATCAGTGGACTCTTAATGTCTCTGTGTATAAGAATCATCTGATCCTGTCTTTTGTTATTATATACAAAAAATACAACAACAAGGTCATACAGCAATAGTGATCCAGTGTGTCCGTGTTGCATATTCTATGTTTCGGTAATCATGCATACGCTCGCCCCCTTTTTATTTTCCATCATGCATCGTATGTTGTCACATTTGATCGCGTGTCAGTGTCGACTTCAAGTTGTAATAATGTGTCACCTGGAAATGGAATTGTCCCCCACCATGAGCCATGATCCCTCTCCAACTGCGTGTTCAGAGTAAGTGAAATAAAATAAAAATCATGTTCAGACAAAAAAAAAAACGCCATCACTGTCTTGTTTTATGGTCTGGAAACCCGAAAAACACACACAAACACACACTTGTTTACCAAAGTGATCGGAGGCCACGTTCACACAGCTGATTTGTTAGCTGTTTCGTTTTATCCATCCTCTGACATCAGCACGTTTGACACGAAGTTCTGAGTTATTTTCTATTACAGTGCACTGAGTCACCCAGAGCAGGGAGCTCCAGCTGGGCCTGAGACAGCAGAGGCCAGTGACTTAATTTGGTAAGTGGGAGGCTGGCCTTCGGTCAGCTGTTGCATCTACACTGCAAAACGAGGATCTACTTCAGCCAAGACATTTAACCTGGATTTACATTTTGTACGGGCATTTTTTTGAACAAAAACACAACCGTGATTGGATTGGATGAGGCGGGCACATGTTATAGTTTTATTCTATTTTAATACGGTATGTATTTTTGAGATTGCGTGTTGCTTCGGATGTTTTAGAGTGCGACAGCTTCCCGGATCCTCCCAGCACTTTCCCGACACTTGCTCCGCACACACACACGCACACGCACACACACACGCACAGCGGTGCTCAGTATAAAACCCGGCGCCAGGAGGAAATCACAGCACTTCACTCTGGGCTCGAACTAACTTCGGTGTCACCGCCGCGAGTACGTTGCTGGATCAACAGGTGACGGCGATGCGCGTCATCCAGAAGAGATAAAGTTTAACCACAATAAAAACAAGAAAGAAAGAGAGAGGGAGAGGGGAGCACTGGTTGGAGAGTTGTTTCGGCACAAAAAAGGAGAACTTTATTTTTTTATTGTTTTTTTTTCTGGTTGTGTGATCGCCGCTGGACATGGCAGAGGGAGACTTCTACACCATGGGGAGCCGACAGCGGTTTCCCAGGGACCCGTTCGGAGAGTCGCCGTTCAGGGATCAGCTGGCGTCCCGGTTCATGGAGGACGAGTTCGGGATGCCGCCTTTCCCCGATGACCTGGCCATGGAGTGGCCGGGCTGGGCCCGCCCGGGCCGGCTCAGCAGCCGCCTCAGCCCGTCGCCGTTCGGCAGCGGCCTGCGGCCCGGCTTCAGCCCGCGGGCCCCCAGCGGAGGCCCCCCGGTGTACAGCAGCAGATACGGGGAGCCCGCCTCCCGGAGCTCCCCCACCAGCACCGGGGGAGAGCCCTGGAAAGTGTGCGTGAACGTCCACAGCTTCACGCCAGAGGAGTTAAACGTGAAAACGAGAGAGGGCTTTGTAGAAGTGTCAGGTGAGTTGGAGAAAAGTTGACTTTTCGTGTGTGTGATACGATGGTGACGTCATGATAGAGCCCTGAGGCTCAAAAACAACAAACGCTGCATTTAACCCGGGGGTAGGATTGAAGTCAATGGTGCAATGCCCTCACATGATCTATTTTTAAGAGGGGGGGTTCTGTTATTTTTAGATTTCACTTTTTTTTTATTAAGATATGGCATGTTGTTGTCGAGGATGATGATCAGCGAATGTAGAATGGTAGTGTAAAATCAAGTTTTTCCACATTTGTCGGGCGAGACAAAGCATCATGGGAGTCATAAATGGGGATGACAAGAATTGCATTCATCTGTAGTAAAATGCTTTCAAATGCCCAAAAGGTTTAAAAGCAGAACAAAAAAAGCCACTTCTGCAGCGACCGAGGCCTCTGTGGCATAACACGGGCTCAGTAATAATGAATCTTGATGTGGACGAGCGGGACACTTTTTCGGGGGCTGCCAGGCAGATCCTCAAGCTTAGACACCTGTTTCAAATTCCAGGAGATTCATTCCCTCGGCCACCCATGAGCCTAATTTAGATTTAAGGCAAGGCCCGTGACAACAGTCTCTGTTTACAATGAAGCAACCCCGCACTCCCTTTAAACACCGGAGAGAAGGTTCTGGAAACAGACCCGTTTCTCTCCGGTGTTTTCGGCTGGTGTCAGGTTTTAGCTCGCTCGCTTGTTACTCGAGGAAGGGGAAGAAGTCATTTCCTCAATTGCTTCCGTTTGGCGGCCCTCGGTGCTTCAGAAGACGATGGCGGATTCCAGGGATACCCGGGGTTATGTGGGACACAGAGGACAGCGGACCTCCGTTCTCTTTGAGTTTTTTTATAAACACATTGCCGGTATGCCAGTTGGGTCATTCAGTCAGCGCCATGTTGGGCCCGACCTACCTCGGCGACACGACCCTTGTTCTAAAAGTGTGAAGGTGGATGTGATACGAGCACGTCCGAGGCGTTCAGGGCGCGAAATAGCAAACCCTTCCAGTACAAATGGTTTCGCTGGCCTGCCATGGTCAGTGAAGATCACAATGGGGTTGCGCACACAGTTATAGCTGGATTAGCCGGGCCAAGGGCAGAAAGCACTTCCTGTGGGGTCCCTAACGGTGGAGCACACATTTATGCCGCATTTTGAGGCACAATTAATATAATAATGTCATTTATAATAGAGGACGCTGTATCGTTCTTAAGAATTGAAACTGTACTGAGAAATGGACCAAAACAAGCTTGGGTCATTGTTTTTCAAATGACATCCTCTGGTCATACTGGCCATACAAATATTGCCTGACAACTGTTTTGTCCACACAAAGGCAAAAAAGCATTTTCCAAGCAGTTTTATTGAATGCAGCCACTCTTCCACCATCTGGGCTGTTTGTCTGTCAACCTCACCACCAGTCTTGGGAGTTTAAATGGCGCAAATGTTTGGAATTAACAAAGTCATTTCGTAAATTTCACTGCTCTCGCGCAATTCCCCCACGTCGCAGTAATAAGTAACAAGAACGCCGCGTCTCCCCGTCTGCTGCAAATATGAAAACCGCCAGTCTGCCGTTGATTAAAACCTCATCCATAACGATAAGGCACCATCTGCCATCTCTCCTCCCAGAACATGCAGTATTACACACAGCATCTGGAATTTGGCATCCACGCTGCAAGAGATCTGAAAGGAAGGAGAGGCATGTCTATCCAAACCTCTGTTATTCATGAAAAATATCTCAGGCACGCGATCCAGGGGCCGGGCTCCATGTCTGAAGTCATGATTTAGTTTTGTTTATTTTTTTAAATAATAATCGCCTCATGACTTCGCCTCGTGATCTCAGCTCGGTTACTCTCTGGAGCTTTGATTCCAGCTCACAGTGTCCGGTGGAGTCGAGCACTTTCGGGGGCAGGCAGAGGCGTCACGGTGGGGGTGTAAGGTGGCCGGGGGTTGAGGGGTGGGCCAGGCCGTGCTGCGGGCGGTGGCGTTGACATTTAGCAGCCCCGGAGCAGCTGCGGGGGGGGGGGGAGACCCAGCAAGATGGAGCCAGCCATAAACACCAGCGTGTGGGGGGAGGTGGAGGGAGAGGGGGGCGCTGGGCTTTCCAGTCCTACCAACGCTTGAGACCCGCTCCCTCTCCCAGAGACTCGTTCTTGGGCGGCTGTTCATTTCAGCATGTTCCTTCACAACACGCCCTGGAGATCTCGATATACGAAAACACCGCCGGGATTGAGCAATGGAGAAGCGTGTTGCATAAACGGCACATACCCTGCTGAAGCCACGGTGTAGATTGCAGGATTCACCGGGGTGGGTAGACGGGGAATGATCAACGTCCCACTTAAGTCTCGATAAGGGCGTTTATTTAACATCCATGGTGTCCGTGTTCATCCGCTGCACAATGGACTCCTCTGAAGTCACGCTAGGTGACTGGCCACCTGGTTGATGTTTTGTTTTTTTTGTCCCCCCCCCCGACAGGGAAGCATGAGGAGAAGCAGGAGGAAGGAGGCATTGTGACAAAGAACTTCACCAAGAAAATACAGTGAGTAGAATTTCAATTTAGTTGCCTGCCACTACACGACGATACCCGGTTGGAAAATAGAAACAAAAACTCCACTCTGCTGGTGGAGTTTATGTTCTTCTCCGCTCACATACACGCACACCCCTCCCCAAAAAAACATAACAACACAACAATGGTTATCTTTCCGAAACCGGCTTCTTTCACAATAGCTTCTTCTGACAGATGACATATTTTCCCACGGGCCTTTTTTTTTTTTTTTCCTCTCTTTCTTCTTTCACAAATGCTAAAACGTTCGACGGTGGGTTTTTTTTTCTTTTTTTTTTTCTCAGAGATGCATGTTTCTCGGACTGTGTTAGACGGGGAAATATTGGTGACAGATTTCCAGAGCGGTGGAACTAACAATGACGCAGCCTCTTTCTGCCACCATAAATCCTGCTGGAAGAAACAAACGGGCCGGACCGGCTCCTTTTGACTTGCTTCATTATTGTATTCCATATTCTTCCTATTTTCCTTCGAAAACCTGGAAGTGGGGCATCTTTTTACATTGCATTTTTTTAGATGGTTGCAGATATTCACCGACTTGCTCCGTCACGTTTATTTATCTCTACTTATGAATATAGCTTGTCCAAACAGCTTACCTGTGAAGATATTTGAACAGCTTCTTCATGGTAACATCAGCTCTGAGTGGACAAAAAAAAAAACCTACAGTGACAATCGGCTCCAAACAGGCCAAACGGGACACATTCGACACTTAACAGCAATACACATTGAAGGACTGCTGCTGTGATTATGTTGTGAGTGAACCGAGCCTAAAAGTCCAGAGACGTTTCCCCGGCTCTCCGCCTCTGCCCCGTTTAATTGGGCGGTGGGAGGACATCAAACGGACTGGCTTGAGTCGCTGTCTCGCTTGTGCGTCAAGCTTGCTGTGGCTAATTAGTAAGCAGTTGCACAAGCCCCGCACCGTTCCTATCACAATCTTATTTAATTGGGAAGGCTGCAAATTAGGCCTGTGCTCCTGTGCAGAGGGGGAAAAAAACAAAAAACTAAAACCAATGACGGGAGGCTGCGGTGGTGGAAAAGGGAGGGGTCAGGTCTAAATAACCTGCTCCCAATGCACAAATCCACTGGATATATGAATATATTTTTTTTTTACATACAACAGCAACAAGTGTTGAAATCTGTCAAAGCACTCGGCGAGGGATTATGTTCGACAATTCACAGTTCAACGTGCGGCAGGACGGAGAAATATGTGATTTATTAACCAAATATGTTGCTGTTAAAGCTGTTTGGGGGACAAAGGTGACTCCTCTGACCTCAGGTCATGTGCGAACGCTTGCGGTGGACTGTTATTTGGGAACATCATGTCCTGCCTCTCTTTCCACCTCCGCGAAACATGCTGTACCGTGTCTGGGTGTGTAGTAAGGACCATACGGGTCACATGATTTACACACACTACACACTCTCTCTGCCTCACCGTCTCTGCGGGGGGTGAACAAAAAAAACCCAAAACACATTGGACAGTGTTTTGGCAGCCATACAAAATCAATGTCTGCGATAAAATGTGCACTTGCGAGAGGTAAATAAACTCCCCCGAGCTGCACAGATAAGGTTTCTGCCAGAGTCCCACGTAATGGGGCGGATGAGTGATTTGACTTTGTCAGGAGGAGCGACTTTGCTTTGCTGCAATCGGATCCTTGTAGTGAGGCAGATGCTGGAACATATGCAGACCATGTGCACTGTTTTGTTTTTTTCACACATATTTTTATTTATTCATACCTTATCCATGGTTACACTGGCAGGCCCATGCCCAGTCGAGTTGGTCATGTTTTAGGTGTGTTGGTATGGATTAAGATTACTTCTGACATGGAGCCAAAGCTACCAGATGAATACACGACTACCAATTAGGATGAAAAAGAGTGCCATTGTTTTTCTTACATATACAGTATATAATTATTATATATCATTAACAACATTTCCCATAGCTTCCCTTAGTCATTTGAGGATCTGGGAGATATTCTGTTGAATTTTCCTCTCCATGGCATTTTATTTAATTTTTTCTTATATTCCCTAATTTGGGAGAGGGGGGTGTTCTTCCCTGTCATCTCAGAAATGTTGAGCTAAGCCCGGAGGTCATCGTTGAAGGGCACATGTAAAGCTTAATGAGACCCTGCGTGTGATATTTGACTACACAAATAGACCTGAGTCGACCCCTCTGTCCGCCCGGCCGAGGCCTTCGGTCCCATTCCGCTTGTATTTCTCAGTGGAGTGAGAAGCCATTGGAGAGTCCTCTCTAATTAAATGGAGTGTCGACTCGCAGTCTCCTCCTCTTTACAAGACAGCCTGATGTTTATATTAACTCTCAAAAGCACGAAGGCTGCTCACGCACGAAACCCACTATACCCATATTTGGCCATGCTGTCCTGCACAGAACAGAGTTTGCCTGGATCTCACATTCTCGCTCTCTTTCTGTGCTTGTGCGTGTGCGTGACATTTTGCACAATCTTCACAACTTAAAATGGCCGTACACCATTTAAGAATGTGTTTGGGGAATAGGTTTAGAAAGATTTTCTGTATTTTAGTTATTTAGTTGTAATGGTGTAGGTTAGAGTAAGATTCAAGCATTTATTGTCAAGTATACATTGTAAATTGAAATTCTTAGAATGTTGTCCACTCTCAACGCCAGAATAGTAATAATAAAGATACAAAAAATATCAAATTAAAAAGTTGAAATAACAATAAAAATGTTAAATTAAAATAAGAAATAAATGCCTTTTGAAAGAAAAATACACAGGAGTAAATAAATGGCAGTGCAAACACCAGCAAACGGTGAAATAAGTAGTCCAAAAAGAAAGAAAATGTGTGCAGAGGGAACAGGAATCAATATTTTAGGGACAAATATTGATCATGATCATTGATCATAAAATGCATGCTTCCTTAAATGTAAAAACGTCTGCTCTGTCAGCTTTTTCCATCGGGTCTTCGTGTTGGGAGCCAATTATCTCACTCTTCTCCAAACTATAAAACAGTTTCAGCATGAGAAATGTAAAAAAAAAATTATTTGAAAGTTATGAAAATAAATAAATAAATAAAATCCCTGACACCAAATGAGGTGTTGCTGACAGATAGGAGCAGCAGATTAGGAAGTTTAACACGGTGGAAATTCGTGCCCAAGCGTGAAACGTCTCTCATTAATTGGAGTGTATGAACTCTTCCTTATAAACTGTTTTCAGTCTGTTCATCTTCACGATGTGCGATTATTTTTTTTGTGAGTTTTAGAATGAGGCAAAAAGGGAGGGAGCCAAGGCCTCAGCCAAGTCAGATTTTTTTTTCTCCTTTTTAGACATGCAGCGCAAAAATAATCTCACCGGAAGCGGTTTATGGGGATTGACAAAATGTCAATAAAAAAAAAAAATCCCAGTATTTAACAACAGTCTTCGCACAGTCCTTTGCATGGGCATAGGACTTCTATGAAATGTGACCGTTTCCCCAAGGGTGTTTCTTTGTTATCGTTGCCTTTATATACACGCTGAATACGCACTGCAGCTTACACATTTTCCCAGCCAAAACCTCCACCCCTCGCATATAAACGCGCGTAAACTCTCTCACCTCACTTCTTCTCTGTTTGCTCAGGATCCCGATAGATGTGGACCCGGTAGCAGTCTTCGCCTCTTTGTCCCCGGAGGGCGTCCTCATCATCGAAGCTCGACAGACGCCACCGTATCACCTTTTCAGCGGCGAGGGCTCCCAGGGTGGAGAAACGCAGGAGGTGGAGCTCCCCAAGCCCCACGAGGCCGCCGCGGTCTAAACCCAAAACCTTTTAACTAACACAACAGATCACCCTTGCACAGTCCAGTACAAGTTTGATATGAAATGTGCGTCCCACAGCTTCATGCTGTTACGAACCTGGACTATAAAATGAGCAAAATGTGTCGAGTCCAATTGTCCAAGACGCAGCAGGTCCAACTTTTACCTCCAAAACTTGACGTACAGCTAACAATTTTATAATTAATGGTTAATTATAATAATGTTTTCAGTTAATAGTTTTGTGCGTAAATTATCTGAAAACTGTAAGAAGTACCATTCACATCTGGAAATGACAGCTAAAGTGTAAGTGGTCAACTTAAAATAGCTGCCAATCATGTTTCCGTCCATTTTAATTCTATTTCCCTGTGGATTTAAATATAAACTCAAAGATCAGATTGCCAGAAGGGTTGTTTTTTTTTGCCGATAACTTCTTTTATTTCAAGAAGATTAAAACTCTTTTGGTCCGGCAAACATGTTCATATCCTCAGCACTTGCGTCATGACGTTACATTTCGTGTTTTCTGGGTGCTGGTGATCAAAAAGATGAAATGTGCCTTTATTTACTTGGCCGCCTGACTCACTTAACAGAAGCAGGTTCTGTGGGCTTCAGTAGAGGGTGAATTGTGTGCATTAATACTGTATTCTACCAAAGAGTATTGTAAATATACTTTAACGTGTACCAATTGAGTATAAATATTAAACTGAACAGTTTCAGTTTTTTTTTGCATTATGGTTTTAAAAAAAAATCTATTATTTTCTATTTGAGCGTTCAGACATATGGTCGCATGATTGTTGGAACGGACCGAGGGACTCGTTTGCTTTCTGCCTAGTGTTTCAGTCGATGTCTTTGTTGTATTGGCTGATGCAATAAAAATCACCAATCTCTCCGCGTGTCTTAACATCTGTGTCTCGCACAGCTGGCCTTGTGCCAGCCGTCCGGTGGCGGCTGCGGGTTTTGTTGGCGGATAACGGAGGCGTTCGGGCAGCCGATTAGCTGCCACGAGCTCCATGCTGCGTGCGAGTGGTACTGCCGTGTTTGAATGCAAGTGCCGCGAACATTGGTGGCGACTCCATTGCAGTGTTTCTGCAGAAATAATGTAATCGTCTGTGTACTGGAGTCCGAAGAATGGATCAGTAGGAATTTCGAAAGTTTGGAAGTGGTGTGGAATCAAGAAAGGGGGCCTCCACAGTTCTGGTTGGGTAAAGTTGCTGCTCTGCGCGCCGTGCCAGCTCCCATAAACGGTTGTATGTATTTATTGCTATTACATGATCTACAGTGTGTGGACTTGTGTTGCCATGGCAACGTCATAATCAGGATCATGTCAATTTCACCTCAGGCTCATGTAGAAGGGACTAACCGCACGTACAGCGTCTGACCAATGTCAAAACCTCCTCGCTGAAACAGCGGGATAATGGATCGCTTTAAATACTGCTCTCAGAGGTAATTGTGTGTGTATGTACTGTATATCTCCTATAGTTCAGGTCAATTTAGAGGAAATGAGTTGAGAGGAAATAGGAGGACATGAATTCATCTGCTGTAGATATAACGACAACAGCACACATCGGATTTTCACATGCTGTGGTTTATTGGAGCTCCAAAGATAGCAGAGTAATTGGGCTGTCATTCATGAACTGAAATGCACCTGCAGACCAAGCGATGCGACACCGTCTTCCTGTCTACTCGGTGTGCTCTGGTTTTATGTCGGGCGGGTCCAGCTCCTGGCTCGGGACCTCGCCAGCCGGACTCTTGCCCAGCTCCGGCTCTTCGGGCTGGACGATCTCCTCGGCTGAGCTCACCGCTGCCTGGATCTCTCCATCCCCGGCCGTTCCTTTGTCCTCCGGCGGTTTGGACGTGTCCGGGTCTGGGCCTTCGTGGCTTTCCGGCGCTTCACGCTGCTCGGAGGAATCTTGAGGACTCTCTGCGCCGTCGCCAGCTGCGGCCGCCGGAGGGCGGGACTCTCCGGCCAGCTCCTCCTGGACCTCGTCCTCCTGCTCCTTCCTCTCTCCGTGCTGCTGGAGCCCAGCTGTGTCAGGTTGGGCCTCGTCACCTCGGACCTCTGGCGGAGACTGTTCTCCATCATCCTCTGCAGACGGAAACTCTGGGTTCCCGGCTCTGCAAGCATTTTCTTCTGTTTCAGGTGTTTCCTCTCTCTCGCCTGGTTCCTCCTGAGCTCGAGTGGCCTCCGTCTCCAACTACATTTGGACATAATCGTGTTGAAGATGTCAGCAGTGAAATGACATTTGGTGGTGAGTTTTCACTTAAATACTGAATCTGTATGCATGATCCTGTAAGGTCCTGTCAAAAGTGTAAATTATAGCGGAATTGGATGCAATCAGGGGTTATTGTTCAGAGCGTGTTATGGAAAGTGTCCACTTCAAAGAATTAGCTTGATATACCAACAAAACTCACCTTATTACCCTTTGCGGGCTTAAAGACCAAGGGGGGGGGGATAGCTAGCTTGGTTTCGTGCCAAGATAACACAATTCCAATACCAGCTTTTGCATTTACACATTGTATTTCACATGTTTAAACCTTATAACAGTATATGAATAGTTTCAGTTTTTGGAACTTGAGATATTGTTTAGTTTGTGAGCTTTAGACAAACTGCACGAAAGAGGCTAGCTTATCTTAGGTTAGCATTAAGCCTGAAAACAACTGGGAGCCCTGCTCCTGGACATACAGTATATTTAATAAGCATAGTCCTTCGTATCTGTCCGCCAGAGAGCAAAGGACATCAAAATGTCAAATATAAATGATTTTAAATGTAAAATAATAATAATAATAATAATAATAATAATAATAATAATAATAATAATAATAATATGTAGACTTCACCTTTATGGGAATGAAACAGGCAGTGGGAACAGAGGCCTCGGGAACTGGAGCGTCCACAGACAGGATACCGTCAATAGAGAGTGTGGAGCAGATTTTAGTAGCATCGATTTCACCTGGGAGCCTGAAAGTGACAGAGGCGTGTTAACAGCTCCGCTACAAACAATGTGCAAGGGCTGCAAATGCATAAACCAATCTATGTAATATGTAATTTTTCACTTCAGCGAGCACTGAGAGAAAACAAGCCCTCAGCGCCGCGTTCTTGGCTCCGAGCCTGTGTAGAAAGTGGCCGTCAATGTAAGAACTGTGCACGTTAACGTCGGCGTCTACCTCACCTGTATTTCCTCGTAAAACATCTGGCGATGAATCCGTGCTCATCTCGCCTCTCCTCGTGCCTCCCTGGGGATGGATTAGCGTTTATTGGGAAGAATGTGAGGACGCGGAGGAATCCCACAACACACACACGCACAGAAAAAACCCGCTCGGTGCAGAAATTAATTTCTGCCACAGAGCTGTGATTTTAATTTCCCAGAGCACATCGTTTAAGCAGCTTTCTAATTTTGTTGCGTTCGGCTTCCTTTTCCGTCAGCGTGAACTTTCGAGTGGTTCATTCCGTACAATACGAGAGAACTCTGTCTCGTTAACTCTGTTGCTCTTTGAGATGATAATGCCCCTAAGATAAGATAGATAAGGCTATTCACTTTTTTTTTTACAAATAGAAGCAATATTTTGTTAAAAAAAAAAAAAAATTGAATTAGCAATGTTATTAAAAGTGACCTGCGCTATTAACAAAGCTGCCAAACCAATGTCCTGTACCTCCGACCACTAGGAATCCATCTTTGACACTGAGAGAGATCTCGGAGGGGGAGAAGTGAGCCAGGTCCAGGCTGACCCTCCACCTGTACGGCTCCGGGCTGACCTCCTGGCCGGGAGGATGCACGGACCCGGAGACGTAGGGCACAAACAGTGGCGCCGGTGTGTACCCTGGCCAAGCTCCCAAACCTCTCTGGAGCCGGTCTGCATTCACCCACCGAGCGTCCCTCGGCTCCAGGACGGGCGGCATTCCCACGTCCTGATGGAGAACCCCACCGGACCACCACCATTTTCTCACGGGGTACCAGGGGCCTCCCCCGCCAGACTCCCCGCACCACGGCTCAGTTTGGGCCTGCTCGCTCATGATTCTGAAAAAAAATGGCTGCCCTTTTTCTCGTGTTCAGCGAAACGAGTCACTTTTTGGACTCTTTGGAAATGTCCGCAATTAAAATGGACTTAGCGTGCGAGGGAATGATAAAAAGAGAAGATTCAGCAGCGTTAAAGCGCGGCGAGATGAGGAAGTCTCGGACGGGGGGCTTTATATAACGCTCCTGTCTGTTTTAGCACATATTGAGCACTAATGCCGAGCCCATGAGAAGGGTGTGTGTGGGCATGGGGTGATGGGTGTGGAGGGCCCCGCTAGGCCCGGAGAAGTCGGCTGACTAATTAGCTGTATTTATAACTTTTTAAGGGCCCTGTGGCAAATAGTGAGCGGCTGGCTGGTGTTGCCTGAAGGCTGTTTCTTCTCACATCCCGGTGAACTCTATTCTGTCAGCGGTGACCGGGCTCCTCGGCCGTGTCCTCTGTGTTAGCGTCTCCTCCCCCTCTCGCGTTTCCGGCCCCTCGGAGGACACAAGGGTCAGAACGGAGCATGAAATGTACCGGCCAGCGGCCTGATAATTTTTTTTTTAACTTCTCGGAGACATTTCAGCGGCATGTGTGCGTACCGAGTGAACAACACCTCCACTCCGCTTTTTTTTCGTTCCTTTTTTTTTTCTTCAGCTCGGCGGTTTCAACAGGATTATTATTGCTACCTCGTTTTATCAAGTGTGACCGACTTGTCAGAGTTGTATTTTTAGAGTGAGGTGCGCCCTGAGATGCCGGGCCCACTGTCCATCGGTGCACAAAGCAGATAGAACAGATGTTTCTGACACCGTGTGTGTGTGTGTGTGTGTCGAGGCCCACTAACATATTCTGTTTGTAGAGTTGGGTGTCAAGAGGTTAAATTGGGTTTTTTGTGCTGCTGCTGCTGCTGCTGCTGCGGCTGGACTCACCTTGGTTTTCAGCTGACATTTGAGGCTTCCAACTGCAGTACACATCAGAGGCACGTACGCCCACAGTACCTGTCTTAGCTGTGTTGTATTTATCAAGTGTTGAATGGCTCAATCAGGACAAAAATTGATTCTTGTTGATCGGTGTTGAATTTTTAAAGATAGAATCTCAAATTGAATTGGCAGAAACTGGCCTTTCCTCCCTGTCAACGAGTGAACCCAGACCAGAGTTGTGTGCCTCACATTAGAAGCAGAATTAAAAATGCATAGTGCCTCCTCTAAAGAATATTTCCTCATTCATCACTCAATTTTAAGTGAACAAAAACCCAGATCATCAAGATCTGAGGGGCCATAGAGAATGATTTTATTATACCTCTCCACAGTGCTATTCAATCGCAAGAAGTGCAAGAATTTTATTTGTGTATTTATTTCAACATTTAACGTGGGTGTGTCGGTGTGGTTGTTTTGTCTCCTCTCCCGTGTCCTCATTCACGGGTTGTGAAGAACCTGTGGATGTCCAGCAATTAGGAGGGAATGAAAAAAACAGGAGAGGAGGAGTCAGTCTTTTTCTTTTTTTCCGGATTTTAACTCGTGGCAGAAGGTCAAGGTGTTCACGCTTTTCTTTGCCTGCTTCGTAAAATAGGTAATACTAGTCTAATGCTAACATGAACAGGTTTAGGGCCTTTTCGATTATCTCACAGCTGCATGGACTGAGTAGACCAAGCTAGAAAAGGTAGATTAATGGGCTGAGGGGAAATTGGTATCGATTCTGCAACGTTATCGTAATGTATTAATTTCAATTAAGGGCATGTCGTGACAAACTAAGCTCGACTCCAGTAACCATCAGTAGTTTTCAGCAGGAATGTGCGTAATAATAATAATAATCTTTAAGGCAAGCCTTCACTGTCCGTGTTCTCGAGAAGTCAAAAGTCTAAGACTCTGACAGTAAAGACTGTGATCCAATTACTGGAGAGCAAAAGGCCCTTTTTCATTGCAGACATTTTGACCTGTCAGAATATTAAAAACACATAGATGTTAAAGTCTACGATTCCATTTAGCTGCTTCCGTGCCCCGGTTTGGTGAATGCCGAATTCCGGGGTCACACTGGGACGCGAGCATTGACATTGTTTTTTTGGATTAACATTACTGCGTTAAAAATGGGTTTTGTCTTTTACCGCCATAGACGTTAAAGGGTGAGCTGATTACTTTTTAATCTTCCCTTCAAAAACATTTTTGTGAAAAAATAAAAAATGAATAAGTAAGACTTGTGCCGCTTTAGGGTTCAAAAATGTGATTCATGAATTCTCCCTTATTGTAGCCGCTGAACATTTTTCAAAGAAGCCTTTCGTCTCAGATGGTATAAGCTCTTAACAGTTGTTTCTTTTTGTGCCCTCCCCGTGCGGTAAATTGCTCATATCTGCTTTGCTCTAACTTTATCTTCCAAATTCACTTCTCCCTTCTTACTTTGGACAGTTGAATTAACCAACCAACTGAAGGTCATTAAAAGCAGATAAATCATTCTGAGCAAATATTACTACGACTACTACAACAGACCTAACTAATTAGCTTTCGGAATTCAGTAAAAGTATTACCGATGTAATTGTCATATAGAGGAAAAAATGTATGTATGAATAGGAATGGAAAATATTTGGTTTAGCAGAGGTCAGAACACTAGCAACTGTATGTACTGTATGTCATATATCTCTCACCGTTAAAGGTCTGATCGCAGAATCTACCCTGTGGCGTAGAGACTTGTCATGATTTATTTGAATTGCAGAGACACCTGGCACTGCCTGAGGATGTCCGTGGGAGGAGGATGTGGGGATGTCTCCCAGGCAAATCATCACCAGCAAAAGCTGCACTTGATCAGAGTGGCTGAGAGGATCAAGTGAAGCTTAAATATCCGGAAACCAAAGCAGTGACCCTCAACATAAGACAACACGGAAAAGGTATTCAATACACACAATTCTTTGTTTAATTTACGTGTGTGTTTACGCGCGTGTGTGTGACCACAAAGAGAATATGAGACTGCACACTTGCAATTTTTTGAATTGCACCCAATAAAAATGCCCTCGTGCCGCCCCCCCCCCCCCCTTCCAAGACCACTCACTTTATCTGCTTCCAATGGACACCGATCCTTCCTTTGCTCTCGGACACATCAAGTGCGATGGAAATCATTTATTTTAAGAGCCCAAATGAAAACACATTTTTTAACTAGGAGCTTGGTAAACACACCCTTGACCCAGTTTACTTTAATAAGCCTCTGTGTAAAATCAAGTCGATCTAATGACTTACACAGTATGTCTGATTCTCTCAAAGCCTGCACCATTGCCGTCTGTAAGAGGATTAGTCACCTGTGCACGGGGGACGGCTCTGCGACAGCGAATCAGAAGCCTCCAAGCGGCCCGCCGTGGAGCCAGAGGATATTAGCAATGCATCAAGGGGGATGAAGTGTCAAATGGCTGGTTTGTTTCTGTGGACGCTGTATTCATCATAGTTATTGTGCGGCAGACTCAGTCGCTGAGGCAGGTCCGGCTGGCTGGCAAACAAAGACGTGTTTCCCCTAACAAACCCGGCACGTCAGAATGGAGTGGCTTATGATGTATATATTTTGCAGTTGGGGGAAAAAGAACTGAGGAACGGCACTTGGACTTCGATCTACCCATAAAAAGGAAGCCATCGCTTGAAGAAATGTGTGGAATGAATTGGGTCGGCCATGCCTGTTGCCCGTCCATTGTCTCCATGTCTACATTGGAGTAGCCACGTATGTGGCGTAAATCACCGAGCCAGGAAAAAAAAAAGTCCATCTCATCTTTCCTGCTCTGTGTTATGTGTTACCATGGTTTGGATTCAGCTCTCTCCATAGAGCGTTTAAGACAAATGCAATGCTAAAGACATTGTGTGTCACTCCCGGGCTGCTGATGCAACACGGAGGCTAAGAGACCATTTCTAAAATAATCAGCGTTTCCATTACACGCATGAATAGGACATGCATTTTGCGAGTGTGTGTGTGTGTGTGTGCGCGCGCGCGTGCGTGTACGGTATTCCAACGGTGAGGTCTCTATTCTCTGTGTCCACTAGTGAAGCAGAAAGGCGACAACAGTGTCCCAGTTTGAGATTTGCGGCAAACGAGCTCATCCATCAGCAGCAGCGTGTCGAGACGAGGGGATGATGATGAGGATGAGGAGGAGGAGGGTGTGGAGGAAGATGAAGGGAGACGGCGGGTAGGAGCAGAGGCCCACTTGTGAAATATATGGCCGTGACTTCTCCTTCCTTTGGGTGTTTCAGCTTCAAGAGTCACGCTCTGCTTGGTTCTTGTCCAAGTTTATCTGTAGCGTTGCCATTAATCAAAAAAAAAAAAAAAAGACATGATCTTTAGGGGAGTAGCATTTTTAACCGTAAACCATAAAACCTATAACCATCAGCCATTCAGCCTATTCTCTCTCGAACTCAATTCTCTGTTGATGTGATGAGTTAAACCTCATAACATACATTTTCCCCTCCCAGCTGTAAGGTCTGGGTCGTTTTGCTCCATCTACAAGGTAAGTATATCATGTTTACATGGACTGAAATATTAAAACCCAAGACTCCATGTTTTATGGCTGCACCACTCCATTAAATTCTGCTTTCCTGGTACTTTTTGGAAACTTTGGGATCTCCACGATAATTTGAAATAAATGTAAGCGGATTTAAGTTGCTCTCGGTAGCATACCTGATCTAAAAAGTTAAATTACAGACATTCATTTAGCATGTCTACCAGGGGATTTGAGCCAGAAATCAAAATGGTGAATGTTATTACTTTGCTATAAAATCTGGTCTCTGGAGCTAGAGATGATTTTGTTGTTGGTTGAATAAAAAAAACTGTTGGTTAAAAACTGGAAACAACAGATGATAGGATCTTAGAATACGCTAGTATGGGTGAAAAATGTGACGTATTTCAGAAAAAAAAAAAAAAGGGCTTACATTTAAATGAGGGAGCAGGTGGTTATTGGATTGTTCATTTCCGCCAAACTCTTAAAATAACCTTTTATAATACCCTTGGTAGGATTTTGAAATTAAGTTTGTATGGGTTAATTAAAAGGCTCAGTGTTGGATAATGTTTGAAACAGCTTGAGATTGTGTTAAAAATAAGTGGTCCCAATTTAACATTCTATTATTTGTAATTTTAGATTCTGAAAAAAAATCAATAAAAACTCATCTTTATGCAAGAAATCCTCTAAAACATTCAACTCATGCATCTTTGCCATCAGATCTATTCATAGGCGACTACGGATGACCTAGCAAAGGTGGGCAACCGGCCCATTTTCAGCAATCTTCCAGATTCCACAGGAGGAAGTAAGTGTGTGTGTGTGTGTGTGTGTTCATGATGAAGCTCACATCTATGCTCCTCTCACACACCCTGTTATCTAATTTACACTGAACAAAACACCAGTTTATCTTGCTTAAGAAGTCGCTCATTGCAGTTAATTATGTAGAGATTAATTGCCTAATCATCTATTATTTCCATAAGCAATGTCATATTAGAGACAATTTCACTCTTGGCCTGCTGCCCAGTTTGCCTCTGCAGAGGTCACATGAGGAAGCCGCAGAGGGTTTCATGGGTGAAGAGGAAATCAGAAGAAAATAATTACGATGGTGGGCTGTACTTTTTTTTTTTTTTTTTTTTTGCTTTTCAGAGTGTGCCAAAGAGGAGACATCATTTGCAGATACATCTTGGCCCAACTATGGGAAGTGGTACATCTGAGGGCGTTAAGCAAATATGGAGTAATCCCTTCTTTTCTCTTCGTGCAGAGGACTGATATAAATAAGTGGTGTCTGGCCACTGCTTCCCCTGAAACAGATGAGGACTTCAGTAGCACCCGTTTATGAAAGAACTGAAAACACTTAAACTACAACATAGCTCATGAGAAATGGAAAACTAACAGTTTGTTCGCCACGGGTCCTGCAGGCAGTGGAGTCCTGGCACAATAAGCTGCTGCAGTTGGTCCAGTGTGTGGGTGGGTTTGTGTGTGTGAGAGTATGTCTGAGTGTGTGCAACCCGCTAACCCTACCACAGGGTGTCAAGGCGACTTCCTCTGGGGGCAGCCAAGGGTACTTGGAACCGGCTGACATTTCTGACAGGCTCTGATAGAGCCCAGAGTGCTGAATTATTCATTCAGGTGTTCTGGGGAAAGGTTGCCATTTTCACAGGAGAAAATAACCCCCAGATGAATCGTGGCTGTTTAAGTGAATACGCAAGTAATGATTTGGGGCTGTGATGGCTTTTTGGCCAAATGTCTGTCAGCTCTCAAGTCGAAAGCTTATAGGTCTCACTGCTATTTGGTCAGTTATTTGGCCTGTTGTGTTGCTGCTTTGATAGATTTTGTCAATTCATAACATTTTCACCTGTCGTCATCTGTTTTTTTTTTTTTTAGCAATACCAAAAAATACTCTTACCAACTCTCAGCAAAGTAATCTAGTGACGAAATCATAATTGTCCCTGAAACCCCATGACCTTATTTTTTGACAGGCAAATTTCTGCTTGCAGATTTTCTGATGTATTATTTAAGGAGCAGTCTCACTGAATGCAATAAGTGTGAACCTACCTGAATGGCACAGCATGGGTTATTTGCTTACTCTGTGTTTCTAATAGTCCATTTGGATCCCAGCATGAATTTAAGTGGACATTCTTTACGGCAGCACAAATTGGCATTACACTACTTGTGACTATGGCCCCAAATATGGAGGCAAACGGAGATGCTTTCTGAAACTACCATGAAAGTTTGGTTTGGTTTTATATGCTGCTATGTTTTATTTCCTGTTTTGTCTCTGTGAATATGTCACAGCATTTTTTCCTGCTTGTGTATCATCAGCCTGCAAAATTTGACACGCTGATGTTTTTTAATGTAACTTGGGTGTAAAAAAAATCACACGTACCCATTTATAATCACACGAGAGAAGAAGTAATGGGGATATTCAAAGTAGACCCCCATTATCTAAGTTAGTCTAATCACTCTTATCATTCCTCGCCCACCAGGAATCCTTTTTTTGTTGCCTGGCAACAAGCAGCCACCCAAAACCTTCCACGATTTAGTCGTTTAAAAACTGGCCCCCTTCACCACCATCCTTCATCTCAACATAAATATTCTCAATATAAAATATAATATATACATCATAATAATTTTACATCCTTTCAAGCACTGACATCTGGAATGAACTTTTCAAGCCACAAAAGCTCAAACTGTTTTGCTTTCATGATTCAGTCTCACCAAAAGGAATAATTTGTTATTGACCTCAAGGATAGATGGGATTGACGTAAAAAGACACTATGTAGTTTCACTTCTTCTGTGTTTTTTTTACCCGGCAGCTTTTTTCTATCATGTTCCAACATTTGTGCAAGTGGTTCATCAAACAGAGGCAGAAGGACATCCACAACCACGCCAAGACAGTAAAAAATAAATGTGCTCAATTAAAGTGAAAGAGTCACTTTATCACAGAGAACTAACACAATTAGTCACGTCGGAGGCAAGGTCACTAAGTCACCTCCCACGCTCTTGGCAGCCAGCCTCCACTCCAGGGAAAACGTTTTTGCACATTTGAAGCTACGAGTCATTAGCGATGCTGATAGAAAAACACTGGGATGGCTGCATTTTTGGAATGCACATCTGAAAATTAATAAGGAATAGTCTTGGTGTGGTGGCATGGAAATAGAAGGGGCATGCCTTGGAGCAAAACTCTGTCCAGTCGCTGTATTACCAATCGGAGCCAAATTAGCATGCTGGAACACAAGTGCCTGTTGCCCCCTCCCAGCCTGAAGTGCTTGGCTCCACTTGTGGGCGAAATATTACCAGCCAGCTGCTCACTAGATAACAAATAAGAACTGGGGCAGCAGAGGGGTTGGAACATATGCAGGCATTTGTGCCTCTGCTTGTCTGGTTTCACCCTGGCAGAAAATCTAGTTTGCCTGGAGAGAGAAAATTGTAAGGTCACTGTGGCTCTGACACTCGCTCTCCTCTCTGATGTCTTGTAATGTTAATAATCAGGGAGTGGAAGGAATTTCTCGTTACATTTCCATTAAAAAAAATTGCTCGAGGAAACCGGGTAGCCAGATGATGTATAATAAACCTGACAAATCTATTTCCTCTCTACATGAAGCATTTGCACTGCCGATACCTGCATTATGTAGATGGTGATTTCATTAAATAAAGTGTACAATAGATTCCAAAACAATAACCCCTTCATTCTAAAGTAAGTTTCTCATTGAGTACAGCTGCGTTATTTGCTGGGTTATTGCATTCGGGTGTGGACTACAGTCCCTGACTGGCTGAATGCACATGAATAGTATATGAAATCATTTAAAATGTGCACACATTTATTAGACTATATAGAGCTAATGTAATAAGAAAAGCTCCCTGTGGCTCATATTTCTAAGTGTCGTATATGCAACACACATAAAAACACATGAACTCATCATCCTCATTACATTTGAACTACTTCCAGCTATTTCCACATTATAATGTCACCACCGTAACGTTGCTTCTCAACATCACGTTTTTATTGTTTTATTTTAGTTTCATTTCCTGTTTTAATTTGGTATCACTTGTCGCTCTCCGTTTCCGTCAACTTCACTTCCTGTCATTCTGTGTTTTCCCGCCAAACAGGTGTGTCAACCTGTGTGTAATCGTATCCGCCCCCTTTCCCTCCGCATACAGTCTCTGTGTGGTCGTTTTGCTCGTCTTCGGCCCCAGAAACAAACCTCTTAGTTTACCTCCTGTGAATGTAGTTATCCTGGAGCTTTATTTTAACCTAGCTGCCTGTGTTTGGACTCCTTGCCTGCCCCCTTGGATTTATGCTCCCTGTCTGCTCTCCTGTGTGCTGACTCTGCCTGTTCACCTTTGAATCGTTTGCTACCTGGAGTGATGCTCTGTTTGCTGAACCGTCTTCACCGGTAAGAGCTTTTCAACTGTTATTCTGCTTTTCTTTGAGTCCTTGATTCTCAGTCCACATCAGTGTCAGCAGTCTAAACAACATTGAGCCTTTATTTTCTCTGCCACTCAAGTGACAGGATTAATACACACCGCGGTGTGTTTAGTGCATCATAAACACTGCAATGTTTATGCTGATACAACAATGTGTAGTAATGTAATTAGGCATACACTATGATAACGCATATCAGACGGGATTGGGAGGCACGGTTATGGTTGGAAACTGCCATTACAATGAGGATATCGTTCATATGGTCAGACCCAAACACTGTATTTTTTCATGTGCGCGCGCGCACAACACAGTCTCACTCCCTGCGCGTGAAAAAAAAACGATTCGATTCGATTGGTACTCCCATCCTCCCATCCCCATATGTGACGCTGAGGGCGCGCGCTCCCGCGTCCATTCATTTCAGCATTGAGCCCACCGCGGCGTTTAAAGACGCTGTGAGCGTCCGTCCCATTGGATAGCGGAGAACTTCACACCCGGAAGTGAGCATTCGACGTACAGTCAGTTGATTTTTACAGTGATGTTTGCTATATTCCTCACCTGGAAAACACCCACCTGACCTTGTTAACTATGTGGACGACGAATATTGCCCCGAGCAAGCTTTGCTTTTTCACGCGCAGGGAGGGAGACTGGGCTCGGATTTGACGACTTGGAATGTGTTTGTTTGTTTCTGTCTGTGTGTGCATGTTGTTTTTCTTTTTGTGGGGGATTATTCTAATACAGTGTGAGTACTTCTTAACAATAACTCATGGGCTTTGATGATATTTTCAGGGCTCTGACAAAGACAGCTGATTAATGTGGGAGCTTGACACTTGTGGTTAATGGGCCTCCCCCCCCCCCCATTTGTCTTTTTGGTTGTTTGGTGAGTGAACATGCATCATTGGTAAAGCTTCCTGTTGACACTGTGTGTTTATGACTCTCTCTATCTTACGTTTCTGCTTTGCAGACATTTGGCATCAGCCGCTAAGAGGGGCCGGAGCTACGGGAGGAGAGGCGGAGGAAGGGCAGGAAGGAGCGTCTCACAACAGGCCCATGACCTCCCAGTTTCTCGTCTGACTCAGATAGAGACTCAGAAGGGTGAGGCAACACCTGACATCAGCCCATTCTCATTTCATCTCACAGCATCTCCCTCTGGCTTAGCATGTATAATATATACTGTATAGTCCTGGTTATAATTTGCTTGCAGTTTCTTGGTTGCAGTTTTCATATTTGATGTACTTGGCAAGAGAAAGTCAGGCAAAATAAAGCTTACATTCCTGTACTCTTCTTTGTCTTGTTTTTCAGAACCTTTACCATCTGTCACCTTTGTACAACTAAGAGTCAAAAAAAGACATTTACAAATGAATATTAGACCGACTAATTTCGAGCACCAAATGTGAATAAACATACAACTGAGAAAGTGCAGGAATCCATTTTTTTCCTGAAAATACCTTTGTCCACTCTGAATCTTACCTATTGTGTCCCTATTCTATTCCAAAAACCGAGCTATTTCAGCATGTTGATTCATCACTGAGCGGGGCCTTTGCCTGACAAAGATACCAGAAGAGTTTAGCAGTTTGTTTTTTTCAGTGTTGTGATTTAGAAGAGGTCAACACATGGAAAGTGACAACTTGCTGTTCTGGGCATGAACCAGAGCCATAACTCATCCTAACGGCTTTTCCTGGTGTGGTCAGCTGTGTGTTTTGTAATAAATCTCAGCAAGTGTTCAGACGGGGCCAATGTCCTGCTCTGTTTGCCTCCTAAGTTTTCATCACAATTTAGGTACAAGAAGTCTCTTTATTATATAGGTAGCGTCTAATTCATAGGACTGCTTTCATGATCTTCAACTTGCTGCTGGGTTCTAAGCGCTTATGTCTATTCCTTCTTTTATCGATAAATGTCATTTTTATTAAACCCAGTTATTGTGTTTGGTTTATATATAAGGCTCTCCTGATTGAAGTAATCTGCATAAGTTGAGCTCTGTTCATGAACACCAGTTTCCTTATCGTGTAATTTCCAGCCACGTGCATCCAGGAGAAGAAGCATCTTAAATTAGAAAATCTCCATAGTGTTCAAGCACACTAGTATGATGAGAAGATTATGTAGCCTTTGACTTTAACATTTTCCAATTGTTCTTTATAGTTAGTCTGTGTGCACTTCAATGCGACTTATAACAATGGTGAACATCCTTATCCTTGCATGCTTTCAGATGGCCTCCGCCAGCAGGACGCAGCCGGTCTGGTGGGGAGGAAGTGAGACCGTGCTGGAACATGAACCAACAATCAACGTGACATTTCTCCTCGACCCATCACGCCGAGACCTCCCTTCCCGCTGAGTGAAGAACCCAGGTAAGGTTACAAAACACACTCCACCCAGCAGCAGCGCGCATGTTACTTTGAGCAGAGATACTCGAGAAACGCATTGGCTTTTCTTTCTTTTAAATAACCTTCCAACATACAATGGATGCAGGGTTATTGTCGGATGGAGATGGCTGTAAATCCGAGACGTAGGCTGTATTTCCACCGCAAAGACCTTCATGCAGGGAGGTTTTAAAAAAACATCGTAAAGGTCAAGACTTTGCCAACATTTATGGGAATTACTGTTTAAAAAAAACATTCAAACATCAGAGCGAAGAGGGTTATATGTCTTGTTGCAATCATTTCGCCTGGTTGTGAATTGTGTTACATCTGAATATTTCATGTTATTTCCGTGATCAAACAGCTGAACTTTTCAGCATTGCGATGCAACACCCTCACAATCTTTATTAAATCCTTCACAGCCTAACCACTTATCAGGTGAATTCATTCAAGATCAAGTACAACAATACAAATAATATAAAAAACAATATTATAATAAATGTAAAGGCGCATTAAACGTAAGATAGAACTGGTTTAAAATTGGGTGATAAGATTTTTTAAATTTTTAAATTTTGGAAATATGCTTAGAATTATTATTTTTTAATCTCATGAAGATAGGATTTGCATTATAACTCCATATTAAATGTCAATACATATCAAACTATGAATATTGATCATTGTGTGCTGTTGCGGCTAGATAATCTATGGCCACTTCTGCTGTGTGTGTGATCTGACCCTGGATCCCTGCGGCCCCCTCACTGTTTGCCGAGACCCCGAGTTCATTATTCTAGCATCGAATATTGTAACCTCCCCCCACACATACAAACAACTAATAATTCGCCAGTTGCAACAAATACACGAATAAGATGTTGGCGTTATAAGCTGCCAATGAATTCTGAATAAGGACAAATACCCTAGCAGAGCCACCTTCTTGATTAAAAGTCAAAGATAAGCTTTTTTGTTGGAGACGCCTTGAATGCATGGTTCAACATGTTCAGAATTATAAAAGTGGAGATGTAGTGCAGAAAAGCACCGCACATAATGCATACACTGTTGTATACCATCAACCCCTGCCTGGGGCCTCAGTCCAGAGGCGAAACCACAGCAGCATCCGCTGACACGTCTCTCATCCGACGGCTCATTACGGTTTGTTGATGAGTAACTCGTGTCGGGGTCCTCAGCGTTTCCTGAGCGAGCCGCCACGACAGGATGTTGTACCCGCTCTGCAGACGGCCGGTGCTGAGGGGTGGAGGGGAGGAGGAGCTGCGGGCACCGGCTGACGGCGCTGGATGACATATAGAGTCCGGAGCTCCTCAGGGGGGTCCGGGGCTTAGCCACGAGATTGCATCCTTCCATCTTGGCCCTTTTACCCCCCTAGAACCCAGCTCCTGTGTTGTTGCCCCACCACGGGGAGTGAGGAGACAGAGAGTGTCGTAGCAGCAGCTGTGGGGTTCTCATATCTTTAACCCAGGGGAGTGATGTTCCATTGCATTTTTATAGTGCACTTTAATTCCACCAAGGTTCTCTTTTTACGTCTCTTAATGTCATTTTTCTTCCCTGGATATTGATCTTGGATGATCTTTTATGATCCTCGTCCTACAATCATTCTGTCGCGTTCCCCTTTTTTTTTTTTTTTTTTTTTTTCTCCATTGCTTTTTGATGGTAATAGGAGAGACGGCCATTATTATGATTTTTTATGCTGCAGCTTCCTCAAGTGTTAGAGGAAACCCAAACGGTGAGGAGAATGAATGAATTCATAAAGTTTAAAAGGGAACCGCGCCGCGCGCGCGGTCACAGCGGCTTCTCGTAAAATGTGGAACGGAAATATTATGGCACGCCACCGTCAGCCTTCAATAATTGATAGAACAATTAAAGAAGTAAAAAAAAATAATAATAAATAAATGAAGGGGAAAGAGCTACAAAAAAGATTTTCCATTCTGTACCCTCGTCATGTTAGAGCCTGAGGGACCTTCACTCAGGTTTAAATCCAATTTCCCAGAACGTCTTAAGCTTTATGGGCCAAATGATGTAGCTGAGGTATTACTGTACGGGAAGACAAGGAGTGGATGAAATGAAACATTATCACAAGGTTACTCCGCTGCGGGGCGGCTCCGTGGCTCGGCATCCATCTAAAACGGGCGTGCAGTTTAACGATAGGATGAATTATGATTTTGATAATGGCGGCAGCAGCACTCGAGCTGTCGCTGCCTTGAAGGCCCGTTTCAACTTGAGGTGAGTCACCGAAGGTCACCGGAGCGATCAATGCATCACATCCGCCCGCCATTATTTTCCATTTGCCGAGACCCTGGCTGAGGCACGGCCATGATAAAGATACGGGGGGACAAAAAATTAGACATTGAGAACAAATGAGAGCTGAGGTTGTCACCACCAAGGTTTTAGTTACTTTTTTTTTTTTTTTTTTTAACACATTTCAGGAATTATTCCTTTTTACTTTTGTTGACTGTTCAAGTGCAAATGCAACAATTATCTGGACCCATTAACCTTGTTCATGTATAAGAAGCCTGCTACATGTATATCTTATTTACCTTAAAGCAGCAGATGAATACCCGTGCCGATGGAGTAAAAATAACGCAATGTTGTGATGTTTGGGTGTCCACATACTTTTTCCTGTTCCCCAAACAAACTCTGATCTCAGCGGGGGGGGGCGGGGTTTGGGAGAGAAATCCTTTGCTGCCGCACGCACAGGTGAACACACACACACACGCACGCGCGCGCGCACGGAAACCAACACGCCTACAAACACGCTTTGAAGGAAGCGGAAATGTTGATATTCCCTCACTCCTGCCTCCTGAGCACTGCACTTAATGAACATTAAACCTTAAATCTTCATGCATAGAGACACACTTAGCAAACAGTCAAACGTACAATTACACCCAGCGTCTTTGCACACATAAACACACACACCGACCCACACGCACGCACGCACACACACACACACACCCCATACACTCGGCATGTGACAGTAGAGGACATTTGGAGTGCTGTTGTTGTACTAAAGTCCTGTGCTTCCTTCCACCCTGGTAATTAGATTGATGGCAACGTGACACACACACACACACCCACACCCCCACACACACAAACAGACCGGTGGGAGAGAGAGGGAAGGGCACAGGGGAGTGAGGGAGGCAGAGACGTGTCTGGCTCCTCTCTCTTATGCGTGTATGTCATCCTCAGCTGAGAGACGGGTGTGCGCCAAGCTGCTACGTGTCAGCTCCTCTGTCTGTGGGCATATTTACACGCTCATAACCATCAGATGTTCCCACACGGAGCCCACGTGAATGTTAGGACATTGCTTTCGGCTTTAAACGGGATTCTTTTTCATTTCAAGAGCTATTATAGGAACATTTCATCGTCTCTGGGCTTTATGCCGTATGTTTCCCTACTCCTCCTTGTAAATAACATGGCCAAGACACAGATGGCTCAGACATCACAGTGAGATATTTTTGGGCATGGTGAAAACGGATCTCGGTGCACAAACACGACTTTGAAAGATCTGAACTGTGACTGGCCATTGCCAGATTGTTCTGGGTCCCTCTGAACCAACAGCAACGGCAGTTATGCATGAAGAAAAGAGACATTAATAGCTGGATCATTTTTCAGTAAAACTGAAGCCTCAATCTGTACAAATACAATGCAGCCATTAGAGGCAGCTTGTCTGCAGGAGGGGGCGTGGTATACCGACTTCTGACACATGCCTGTGTAGCTATAGTCTCTGTTCCACGAGGCGTTTGTGATGTTGAGATGTGTGTTGTGTTGAGACGATATAACCATTGCGATGGGAAGGCTGCTCAAGAAGCTATTGGGAAAATGTAGAAAAACATTTGAAAATGGACGTGTACATTCCAGGCCACAAATTGTCACCATCACGACGATGTCTCGCGCAATAAGAATGACGCAGGATGAATTATCCTCTGAAGGCCGATTTGAAGGCTGGAATTTAAACAGGTTAACTCCCGAACAGGGACTCTATCCTTAGTGGCAGAAAAGCTTTGTTGTACTGACCTCTATGGGTTGAAAGTCTTAAGCATGTTGTGCTAGTCATACGTTGTCTCTCCTGTGTGTGTGTGTGTGTGTGCGTGCGTGCCTGTATGTGCGGGGCAATGCAGCTGGCAACTGTTAATATTCTCAGTGTATATGTCCGAAAAATGTGATCCTTTTAATGGTTCTATATGTGAAAATATTTTTTTCACAGTTCCTGGGCACATACACTGAGACGTCTACTTGTTGTAAGATTGCGTGGCATGAAACTGGAAATCATCTTTTTGTTGAATTATGGATTTAACCTTCTAAAATCTACTTTCCCACAACGGTGTGGTGTTTACGTCATACAGTGTTGGTAAGCTCTAGGTCTCGTGGATCTATCTCGTTCAAGCATGTTAGGCTCATGCAACAGCGGTAGAAGCGAAACTGGTTCACACCCCCTTTTTAGTCCAAAAAAATAAAAACAAGGCAAAAACTGTAAGATTACATTCCTTATCATACTTGCATTCATCTGTAATTATATTTTTTTATCTCATACACTTGTTCTAACTCTTTGGCTGTGTAGTTAAATAGTTAAATGTCAAAGGACACTGACTGCAATCAGGAGGGCTTATTGGGTATATTATTTTTGGGCTTGTGCTGAGAAATGAGTTGCTATCTAGGTCTACCCTCAATGTGTTGCCAGCATATCACTGGAACTCAGAAAGAAAAACAATAATAATTGTTTAAAAAAAGTCAGTAAAACAAAGCATCCCCATTCATGTAGAATATGGGCCAGTTAAATGTCCAGTTTTCCCAGCTGCATTATTCTAGACTAAATCCTAAACCCAAACTGGACAAAAAATAAAAACAAGTTTCAGCCCTAACCTTCTTTCTTTCGCCGAAACACTGACTTCGAGGAAAGTGTGAAAACTCAACTCTGTTGCCATAGAAACTACACTTTCAGGTGATCACAAAGCCTTAAAAAAAAGTCCCTCTGTTCATGCTGATGGAGATAGAGGCAGCAGAAAAAATGAAAGGCAACAAAATCCGCCGTACAACTTCATGAAGACAGGTACACACACGCAACCACACACACCTGCCCACCACCACCCGCTGAGTCAGAAATGGAAACCAAGAATCGAGTTTGGTCTGTTTGATGCACCACTCAGCTAGCTGATCAGAGCCTCTCTGCCAAGCCTCAGCACTCCTTCCCAGAGTGCACCGCTTTGGGCTCGAGTACGGAGGATAATTAGTCATCTGGTCTGCACCACCACTCCTGCATTCTGCAGATTCCATTTTTTCACATCATCTCACATTGTGACGAAAGACTTTTTGTGCAGATAGACGTTGCTGCCTGAGACATTGTCAGGTTGGTATTTCTTCTTTTCCCCCTATTCACTTTTTTTCTCTCTCTCTTTGCACTCCTCTCCCTCCCTGCACTCGAACTCTAATCATAAAAGGAGTCTTGAAAAAAATCAAGGGATTATTTCAGCTTCATTGGTTTAAAGCAATTAACTGCTCTTCCAGTTAATCCCCAGAGTTAAGTCTCAAATCCAGAAATTGGCCACTGGAGATGTGCTGCTCTGCCCACACTACATTGTTTGCCTGGTAAAAGGAAGTTGAAAGAGTATTTTTTTTATTTGAAAAAAAAAAAAAAAAAAACATGTAGGTTTTCAAACTCTATGATGAAAAAAGGGAATTGTAAAACTTTGTATAATTAGGTTTATCTTTACATTTTAATGTCCACCGCAGTATTATAAAAAAAAAAATTCAGCAGCGAGTTAATCTGTCGCATTCATTGGGGATAATTACAATAAGAACTCTATTTATTAAATCTAAAGCCAGACAATTTGCAGAGGTTATTGGCTATTAGCGCTTTAGCTGGTTTTGGGGAAAAAAAAAAAGAAAAAGTCCTTTCTCGTGAGAAACCGGGCTATACATTTTAATAAGTGCCCCATCTTCCTGATTTGTCACACTGTGATTCATTTTGTAACAGCTCATAGAGAAGTTGAATCATTTAGGCGGGTATTTAACATTTTAATGATTGCTTTATACTCTGGGAAAGCTTCACGAAGATTTATTGTGCCATCACCATGTGTGACATCTAAGTATTAGGAGCTCCTACCTCAGTGGGGCAGTACGCATTAGGATCAACTTTTCTGGCAGTTTCATGGTGTAGTCACAACACGTGAGCACAAGGGGGAGCTATGAGATCGTGCATGGTACAACATAGACTGGAAGACATTTTGACATTATGTTGAAACTTTTATTTTACTTTGTGTAAGTGTAAATACTTAAGTTGCCCATATACCTTCCAAGCAGTAGTCTAAGTTTTTAAGTAAGCTATTAATATACTATTTATATTTTGATTACAGTGCTTTCTGAATTGTCTCGTATATAAATATTGTACTCACCTTCTTTATTATGGTGGTAACTTCCATCTTTTTCAGTACATTTTTTTAATTTAAAGTCGTAAATTCATGGTCATTGGAAGAAAAATCCTCATTTTTTTTGTACATAGTATTTCTTCTACTTTCATTCTCCCCTAGTCAGTCCCAATCCACAACACAAAATCCATACAAGGCTTTTCATGAAAATGAAAAGGAGGTGAAAATTTAAGATAATAATTAATCGCAGAAAATTATTAACTGCATAAATTCTAATATTGTAAAAGATTTAAAACTCTTACTGCTAATTATTTACCAAACTAAAAAAGAGTATAAAGACTTGCAGCGGTAATACTATACGAGCTGAGAGGAAAAAAATTAATGAATGGGTGAATGAATTAATAAATAATTGCATGGCTGCAGCTGCATGTAAGAGTGTGGTGTTAGTGAACGTTCTGTCCCATTATCTACCGTTTACTAGCCCCTGACTTTCTGCAGCCTGAGCCTGAGTAGCAATACAGTGAAAAGAGAGTAGTAAACCGTTTATAGCCTATTATAATATATCAACTTCTTCCCATGACACTTTTTCAATAAGGCTTTCATTAGTAATTTTTTTTTTTCGTCAATCAACAGCTTCTATCTTATCTGGACGAGGACAAAGGTCCATGCAACTACCATGCCTGGGTATTTTGTGACCCCTGGAGTTGATTGTGTTACATGCAGATGAAAAACTAAACCTGTCATGGCAGCTCCACCGCTCACACCCTTTGTGGTGACAACTTTTCATTGTGTTCTATTTTTAGTCCCCCCCCATCTTCATTCCTCCCCTGGCCTATTCATAGCTTTAACGTCAGTGCACTGAGTTTGTTGTAAAAAATGTTGTGATTCATTAGTGTTTTCTGCCACCTGATATTTACCTTGGCTGTTAAAGGTCTGCAATGGATGATTACATGGGCCTGATGACTGTTTTCTCTGAGTCAGTAATTATACGTTTGTGCCAAATCAGTCTGCGCCAATGACCAGAATCTTACTTTATATAGATAGTTGTTTGATGCAAAAATTCACTGCATGACATTTACAAACAACACTTAAATTATTACAAGGAATGTGGAAGTGTTTTTTTTCCTGTTAACTGCTACATTTTGAAATGGAGAACAACAAGGGGTGTCATTGGTGCCACTCTTACGAAATACCATTTTGATCAACACACATGATCCCCCGTTTCACAAAAGCACAGGCTAATACCTCAGGTGATGCACTGTAGCATCGCTATCCAATTTTAGTTTTAATAGGCGTGTCACCTTTAACCCATTTGACCTATCCCTATTTTAACTGTCTCTATTATAAACAGGTCTTTCTTGTAATCATTCTTTCCTGTTCCATTTTGGCGGATCTTGAGTCCAAAACACATTATTTACCCCAGTAGATATGTGACAAAACTGCAAACACACATATTCCACTTTCTGTTCCAGCTAAGAACCTGATACCTGTTTTTTTTTAATCAGTTAAATTATAAAATAGAAACACTGGTTTTTGGAAGTGGTCTTATCTTAACCTTATATCCTACACTTTACTGTATACGCTGTTTATCGTTATATCGTCTGCTTATTACACAATTAAGCGAAAAAATAAAAGCTGCCAGTTCAGTGTAGCAATGTGCTGTAATTCTGTTTACTTTTCCCTGGAGGGGAAAAGTTAAACTGTGGTATTCAGAGGTAACAAGCTTTGCGTCACGCGACGCAATCCCACCATTCATCTAATCATGTGACCCACAATTTCCAAAGGGAGAGGGGCTCTAAATCTTGACAATAACAACAAGCACAGAAACACTATGTGGTATGCAGCCTGGAGAAGACATTATCGAGCGTGGAATGTGGATTCTTGGGGATGGGACGGTTTATTGGGGGTGGGGGGGGGGATCAGATTTGTGTGGCGCACGTGTGATTCGTAAATATGTCACATGCATACAAATCAACAACATACAATATTCTAATGTGTTGTCACAGGATTGTTTCAGTGGATCTGATACCGTTCTGGTTTGCCCCGTCATTTCTTTCAGTTCTGTTCACTTCCGCTGAGCAGCCTGTCTGCGGAGGGGTCTAAAGGAGTGAGAGGTAAACCGGGCACTGCGGAAGATAATTAGATTTGCAGAGAGGCCGAGGGTCAGGATTCGACCTCAGCTCTTCCTGAAAGAGTGTATGTGTGTGTGTGGCTGCGGGTCTGTCCGACTGAGCACTGTGTGACCAACAAAGTACGAAAAGCGTGTCCCGCTGATCACCACACTGAGCAAAGTTACTGGAAGCTGACGCACATATTTTATGATCTTCAGCCATTTGCTGCCAAATATAAATGCACCAGTGTGGGCAGGCCGGCTGAATTCCAACACTCTGCTGAGTTTGCAAAAGGCGGAGTTTTGAGTTTTGCACAAGTTCAAGATTGAGAGCGTTATAAGAGAAAGGTAATAGTAGACAGATAGTATCAGATGAAATGGTGTCTGCTGTCAATCAAAAAACATCGTCCACGTGTATGTATTTCCACAGGTGGTGGGTAAGAACAAAAGTTTTAGACTAGATTGTAGGATTTTTACTGAGCTTCTCCGTTCCTCCCTAAAACCTACGGCTGACCACGATCTCTGGGTCTCTCTCTGACTTCAAAAGAAACCGAGTGCAGGCTGAGCAGGCCCCAACTGGTCACAAATGAGGGGTGTTGCATTCTTCCTCGACTGGGAAGCAGATAAATGAGGATGTAATGACAAGGGAGCAAACTGAGAAATGACACATGAGGACAGTAAAGATGGCTCACTGATTTTAGGGCTCACGGATGACCAGGGAGGCCGGTATGGGCCTGAATTAGATTGTATGGCTTTGTTGAGGGAAAGTTATTATCTTTTATTTATTATTATTATTATTATTATTTCATTTTCCACAAGGCCAACATAAAAAAACATTTTTTTTCCAACGCAAATGTATTGGAGAAAAAGAAACGCTCACAACAGCAGGAACACCTCCGGAACATTTACCAGCTGTGTTCTCACTCAGACATCCTCCAGCATATTTACAAGGGGGGGGGGGGTCCAGAAATTGAGCAACACTTGCGTTCTCACAGGAAGCCCCTCTGGACGCGTGGAGTCCAGTTCACGTCTGAAATGTTCTGGTTGTTGGTATCAAAGTGCCCGACCCGTGGCGCTCTGCCTGGGAGATTCACTTTTTAGTGCCTCCATCAGCAGTTTACAGAGGACCTAAAAGAGAGGTCCTGTGAATGCATGAATGGAAGGGTTGAGAGGCACTTTGAAGCATATTTTAAACCCATACGCGGCATGTCGAATGAAAAGCAACATATTCCGGCAAATGATTTGGCAATGTTCCTTGCTAGATACTTCTAGTCCTCCTTATCCACTTATGATAAGATGTACTTTTTTTCCGTGTGAGACAGGGCAGGGCTAATCTGCTTGACTCGGTGTGTGGGTCTGTGTTAAGTAGTGGTGGCGCAGCACAGAATGAAAGGGGGTCGTTTCTTTGCCTGGAAGGGGAGGGGCGGGATTGGAGCGGTGAGCCCAGCACACATTTCAAGAATGCCACACAGTCTGGGAGTTGAGATCAAGCCCACGCCCCAACCCCAACCAATCCACCCCGCCCACCCAGACACACACACACACACACACACACAGACCTTCTAGCCCTGGGCAGGGTGATGATGGGGTGCAGGGCAGCAAAGGCAAACATGAGGAGGAACAAGCATTCATTCATATGAACGTCTCGCTCAGGTTTTAGACTTTAGGCCTCGGGACACAGCCGAGACCAAACAAAGTGGAAGCAAGAAATTCTTAATAAAAGACAACAAGTATATAATAATCAATTAGCCGCCAGTCAGTGGTCTTGCATGATTGTTTGAAGCTGAAAAGTAGCAAGCCGATATAAATAGAAGCATTTATTCATATTCAATTTATTTTTCCAAAATGCAGCTTTCTTATTCGAAAAGTTGGCTCAAGTCTAAACTAAAAGGGGATGAGTCCAAGTTACAAGCCAAAAGCTGATTCGGTATTTGTTTTTCTCCAAATTTGACTGGCTGATGCATTTTTGCAAGGACATGCAGATTTGAATCTAATCTAATTCGGTTTGAGCACTCACACTGACTTTGCATACAATGATCTATTCTTTCACTTCAGGGTGAAGCACACTGAGAATTCCTTTGATTTGGTTTGTCGTGTGGCTGCATTTCTGTGGAAAATACTCTTCCCGGCCACTGCAGCGTCCGATAAGAAAATGATAAGAACGATCAGAAGTGTTCACACAGTATGTCTTGCAAAATAGTCCTGATAGACCGTAAAGCGGCCTCAAGTCCTGCATCGCTTGTGAATAACGCAGTCTTCTGGTCCGAGGAAAATAACTGATGGCGTCATAGTGATGTCATCAGGATTTTAAAATTGGTGACAATATGTATGTTACCAACTGAGGAGTTGAGATTGAAAGGCGGGAAAGGTCAAAGGCACACAGAGTTTGGTTTTGGTGGGGAAGCTCCAGGAATATGTTTTAGTCTTGAGAGACATTGAGAAATGTGATTGACCACGACGCAGTTGTTTGCTTCCTGGTTTGGTTCTCATCAATCGCAGCTGTAGTTCCAAAAGCCAAGGCTTCACTACCCTTTACTTTCAGTCCCTGGTCTTGTGTTTCACCTTTGCCTCGCACAAATTGTATTATTTTCTGCAACTAAGCAGCCACTCCTGGAGAGACATCTGCTTCCTCTTTAAACTGGCATTCACTTGCCCAATGCCAGTAAATGGTCATGCAGGCATTTTCAGTTTTCGGTACAGTGCCCAAACACGCTCCTCTGGGTGGAGATTTCTTTTAAATGCAGTTGAAAATGGAAAAAAAAAAGTAGCATGGAGGTTAGGAGGCACTGAATTTCTGCAGCTTTAATACATATGTGTGCGCAACAACTGGGCGGACACATGTTTTTTTTTTTGTTTTTTTTGTTTTTTTTTTACAAAAACAGCTGCCGTTGCAAAGCTGGTCTGCTGGTGGCGCAGTGGAGCACGGCCGTGGCCACGCTGCTGTCTGTCCCAAATAGACTACACACCCAGAGTGCAGTCGTTGTTGGGTCAAGGATCGAAAAACTAATCTGTGATTGTGACTGTTTTGGTGTCTTTAAAATACACCGTTTTATCGTCGAAAAAATATACAGGGACAAAAGCCCCAGGATTAAAACACAGGCTATCTTTGATTACTATGATTAATTTTTTTCCCCCCCTTCCGGACCCAGTCATGTAGGTGTTCTTCCCACCACACATCAGAAACGTAGCAACCGAGCAGCCTGCAGGAAAACGTAATATTTACTCTCCGGGTGACTTGAAGCAGCACATCTAGTTCTGAAAGTAAATTTGGCGGTTGGTAGAGAGGAAACAGAGAAGTGCGTGCTTGGCGAAAGAAATTGCGCCACCAAAAGCTCATAATAATTCTAAGTAGCAGTTAGTTGTTAAATACACTTTAAACTACAGCTACAGGGGTGGAGAAATATCGAGTCTTATTTGTTCCTCATAATCCTCGTTGCTGTATTGAGCTTGTATTTGAGTTCTCCTCAAATGTAAAAGTGGAGGTACAGGCTTTGTGACATTTTATATTTTGAATGGGTTTGTTGATTTTGCGTCTGCTCCTGCGCATCGCCGCGCTTGGCCCTTTGTCCGTCTGTTAAATAAGCCACAGATGGCTCTTTCCACATGTGGACACACTCTTATCGCTACACAAACAGCTAAGGTCACCGTTGCTGTTCTCAGAGCCGCGCACGCACGCTCACCCACTCACTCACTCACTCACTCACTCACTCACTCACTCACTCACATAATATAACATTTCTACACACTCTAGTCCCCCAGAGGCGAAACCGGTGACAAACTGGACTTTTTTTCATGTCACTGTGACAAATATCATTTTGCCCAAGTTCAAAGTGACCTGTCACGTGGTCACGCGGGGCTGCAGACTAAAGGTGGATGCCGTCGCCCCTGACCAAAATAGTCGCTTGGTGTTGGCTTAAACGTACACACACAGATGAGGGAGGCCGCTGAGGGGACGCAGCTGCTGGGCGTTCTTTACTATTAGACTTCAGGATTAGCCCAAGACTATAGCTTTTAACCAAATACCGACTGAGCTGCACTTTAAATACTTCAATACATAATGGTGCATGTCGTGGAACATGTTGTTCAATTTCAAAGTCCGTTTTGCTGCAGACCTCACATAACACGAGCCATTGTTCCTCTTATGTTTTTTTTTGTTTTTTTTTACAGTACAAAATTTAAACGATAGATGTTCCACTCTTCCGCTTGGTCACTGTGGGAGCTTTTTCAATAACACAACAGGCACGGTGCAAGATGTGATAGCGGAAGGGATGTTTACTGTCTCAATAAGCAGTAGAGTGAGCCTTTCGCCTCAGTGGCCGCAGCAAAAAAGGCCAAAGGTTCTGGTTTCTACTGGAGCTAAAAAAAAAAAAAGTAGTCTAAGGGAAACTATCTCAGAGAATTCAGAAATGGGAATAAAGCTGAATAAAGTTTTGTGTGTGCAGGTTAAATCCCCCTAATCTGCCCCGAATCGTTGTTGTGTGGGTCTGCGGCCTCGGAGCCAGCTTCAAAGAGAGGAATCTGCCACGCTGCCGAGGGGTGGGGGCCGGGTGATGAAAGTTTTTTTTTTTCTTCCAGCGGACAGGCCTCCTCTTGCCGACCTGCCACATGTACAGGAAGTGAAACCACAGCTTGCAGTGGCTTGAGCCTATTAAATATCCATCCAGGGTACCGGCCCCTGATGTTGTTGACGATTTACAGCAGATGATGGCTATGCGGAGTGTTTTTTTCCTTAAACGGTTTTAATGAATGTGTGACGTCACTTCTTTTTTTGGTTGCCAGTGGCCCTCCTAAGCCTTATTTTAAGATGTGACCGTGCAAACAGGAGTTTTTGAACCTCACAATAAGTTTAGAGGCACAGAAAAGGTTTAATAAGGAATGAATGACAGCTTTGGACTTTATAGTGGACATATTTTGTCCGGTAGTAGAAACATTACATTCTCACATATTCTAGCCTTGAAAATAATGGTAAAAGTTTGTTTTTTTTACAATATTTCTGGCCACAAACTTATGAGACAAATTCTTTTTCATCATATTTTATCTCATCATAAATAAAGAGGCATCTTTAGACACATTTCTTGGGTATTACTCTTGCACAACATGTTCTTTTTAAGGAGCACATCGTGTTGCCTCACTGGGCTTTGGCTCGGTGCTGTGTTTAAGACATGCATCGGCACACTCGACCGTCCTTTGTTACCAGCAGCAACCGACGATAAGGATCTCTCTCTCTCTCTCTCTCTCTCTCTCTCTCTCTCTCTCTCTCTCTCTCTCTCTCTCTCTCTCTCTCTCTCTCTCTCTCTCTCTCTCACTCTGTCCGGGGACACAGTGTGTGTGCGTCACTGCTCACATCACGGCACAATACCGAGTGTGTTTTGCACACGCATTTCAACTTCTGATGCAACTAAGAAATGGTCCACTGGGAGTCCTGACGAGACAGGAGTTGCGCGGTTGTCACGTCATGCGTTGTTTTCTTACGGGGCGACGCGGGTGAAGGAGTCTTGCTTGATGGCTTCACTGCTTGTCATATCGTTATTTAGAACATGGGATGTGAAGGCAATCCGGAAAAACAAGTCGGACGCACAGTAAATATTAGAGAAGCAACAGACCTTTTAAAAGAGGAAAGAGAGGCATAACAAAGCTTCATATTCTCTGAATATGAACACACGATTGAGTGCTGCAGATTTAAACATGCTGGTACATCTTGTTCTTTGCTGGCCATGACGGGGAGGATGACTCACCTTTTCCCAACTGAATCATTCATAAACAGTCCTCAACACCAAGGCTGTGCAACCCCCCCCCCCTCTCATCGCAGCTTGTGATCGGATTCTAGTTAGCCTTTTAATATAGAAGGCCGGGGGGGGGGGGCATTTGGGTCCCCCCTCTCATCGCAGCTTGTGATCGGATTCTAGTTAGCCTTTTAATATAGAAGGCCGGGGGGGGGGGGCATTTGGGTGATTTTCATTCCTCACTTGGGTCATGTGACTTCTTCAGACTTTAAGTTTGTGAAAAGGCAGAGAGCGTGACCCCGGCTCACCCCCCACCCCGAAAAACCCATTACCATTACCCCTCACATGAGAGATGTCTCACATGAGCCACGTTACGTGCGCCCCGCTGCCTTGAACTCCTGTTTGCCTTTCACCTGACCCACTTGGTCCACAGATCCTGTTTGATCAGCTGGTACACATTTTTTTTTTTTTTTTTTATCTTGCTCACCTTTTTATTTTTAAATCACAATCTGAAAGCTGAGTTGAGATAGTTACACGCTGAAATGGATTTCTGTCAGCTGATTTACCTTTTGTACTTAGTTAAAATGTAGTCTGAACAGCTCGGAAGTTCCAACTGTAAAGCTGGATTTACAGTGAAGCGGCAGCTGTCCGTATGGCTTCAGCCATCCTCATTATAACACTGCTGAGTGTAGTAACTGGAGACCCGTAGTACGGTTTATCTAAATCCATGCGTAGGTGACCACAGTGTCATGTTGGCATGACAAATCGGGCTCTACTTTCAGCTTGACCTTTTACATGCAGAACCAGGTTGTTTTCATCCGGAAGCCTGTATTTATCGAGACTGGGGGCCCGGTAATCAATAAACAATTGTGCGTTTAGGTTGCATACGAAAAAAGCAGAAGAATGGCTCTTAAACGTTGGATAATTCGAAGCTGTGGAGAAACCAGGCATACTTAGCTATAAATATTTGTAATAATGTGTGGGTGTAGTATATACAGTATGTGTATGTAAACAAATATTTGCGTGCGTGTGTGCGTATGCATGTGCGTGTGTGTGTGTGTATGTATATAT
>JAFBJU010000607.1:335738-412374 GCA_016785305.1 Colistium nudipinnis
CTCAACAGGGCCAAAGTCCAAAATAAGTCTTCATTTTACTGGCGGTAATTTGAATATCACTAACTGCCTTGAGAATCATGTCGTCCAAGAGGAAGTATTTTAAAATGTGTGGGGTGGGGGGTCTGAGAATCGAACAAATCTTGTTGTGGAAGAAGGGCAGAGGGGTGTGGGGACTGGAGAGCAGTCCATTTCTATACAATTGTTGGATTTATGGTTTTAATTTAGGAAATCTTTCTACACTCGGGTTAGTAGTAATCACTTTAGGAGGATTGTAACTAAGCAAGCGTATTAGTCATTTTTATACCGAACCATTTGCATACTCGTTTCATCTCACCATGGTGGGTGACACCTGCAGAGGTGAATCGCTTGTCCTTCAACAAACCAGAATCTACAGGGTGAAAATGAAAGACAGCTGATATTTCTTTGAGTTTCAGCTCCACAGATGTAGGGCCGATGAAGCTTTCGCTGTGGTTTCCAGCTACCAGACAGGAAACTGCAGGTTTCACCATAGTTTTTCAGGGTAGTTAAGGCGAAGCTGCGTCAAAGGCTGACGCAGTTTGTTTTTTGTTTTTTTTACAACCTACCGCAAAAGCACCAAAAAGGAGGTTAAACGCACTCAAAGGCCTGCTGTTCTCTTTCCGGCCTCTTCTGCGTATTTTGCCGTCATTCACACCTAGACCAGTTACATGGGAAAACCTGATGTAATCAGCTCATAGAACAACAATAGCTTGGGGGGGGGGGGGGGGGGGGGTTCGTCATACCAATCACTCCCTCGGAACTTTTAAAGACGCAACCAACCCTGTCCAACCGACACAATGAAACCTCATTGTAATTAAAGTAACGGCCCAAGGGGAAAGGTATCCTGCCCCTCTCCCTCCTATTCTCCTCACACCTGAGCCAAAACACAGGCAATACTGAGAATGACCTATTTTTTGTTGGCAAGTAAATACTTACCGCAGTCTCAGGTTAACGTCGCTTGAAACTCCCCGTTTCACACAAGTGTTATGTGACACACGCGGGGCCTCCTCAGAAAGGCACTCTGAAACATGTGACGGTTTATCTCGTATTTTAATATTTAATATTTGTTGAGACGGTACAGCTAACACGCCAACGTTGCCCCTTGACGGATAACGAATAAAGTAAATATTTAACGGTGGAGCTAATGAGGCGGTAAATTCTTAGCAAGCGCTCCATCCAATAGAGATTTATTTTTACTTTCTGATGAAAAAACTCTTATTTACCCTATTGATTCATTGGTAATTTCCCATTGATAATAAATCCCATTGTCTGGTTATTTCTGATATTACTTGACTTAAAATCCAACTTCTGATTAAATACATCTTCAGTGGATTTGAGCTATTCAAGTATTGGGAAGTTTTACTTTGTCCAACCCTTCTGGAATTTTTTTGGAGGTAATATCCGTTGTAATGTCCGGTTATATGCATATTTAGCATTTCTGCAGTGACATTTCCCCCCCACCCCGACATATTCAGGACAGGAATATAACTTGATTGATTCATGTTCTATCTTTTAAATTTAGTCAACCTATCCTGAATAGTTTCTCAGTGTCTAACATACTCTCATTTGCGTATTTTGCTGATGATCACCTCGGAAGTGTATAGCACAAAAATATGAATATTTCCAAGACTGTCTAGTGTATATTCCACCCTCTGTCAGCATTGCGCAATGACTGGGACAAGGAGACGTGATGCAATGCAAAAAAAAGTTTTTTAATGCTGTAATTAGACTACAAGGAGAGCGACAATCAAATTAGAAGACAGCGTTTTACATGCGTACATACAGTGACTCCGAAGCCGAGTATACAAATAAATAAAAGTATTTAAATGATGGGTCCCCATCCCCCCCTGCAAATGTACAGAAATACTGAATTCCACCCACATTTCATCGTGAACGACAAATGAAAGATTTGCTATAAATCTTAGATCCTTTGCGTTAATTAGGGAAAGCTAAAAATAGACATAAACTCCATATCCCACAAGTCAATGCAGTATCAGTGGTACAGACCTGCTGTAATACAAGGAGATTATGTGCTTAACTTTAGCATAAATATATGAGCTGCTCGAGTGCTCTTCGTTACTATGAAGCATCATGTGATGCTTACGTGTAGTTAATGAACACTACATAGAAGCTATGGATATATTTTAAGTTATTGAGGATGACGGGGTGGATTCAGACACTGATGAGCTGGGGGAACAGTTCGCTAGCAAACATGTCTTCCCAGGTGCTCTCGGCACACAGGGGTGACGACATGTCGCTGAAGGGGGAAGGGGGCCCTTCGTATCCGGAGTCGCTGTAGGTGTCCGCCAGGCACGCTTCCTTATCCAGGCCGCTGAGGGCAGGGGAGGAGTCCGCCGAGAAAAGGTCGTCCACCTGACTGTGACCGTCGTCACAGCCGGGGATGACCACTTCCTCCGGCTCGTCCTTGACGCTGACCGTCTCCTCCTCGACCACCACGACCTCCGTGACGGGGAAGGCGGCCTCGCCGCTCTTCTCCTCCTCCGTGTCGCTCTCCGAGTCGTCGCACTGGCCGCCCGCCACCTCCTCCACGGGCTTGGTGTAGATGTGGTCAAAGTGGATCAGTTCATTAAGGGCCTCCAGCTTAACTGATGGGGCCCCCAGAGGCGCAGGTGCGGCGGCAGGTACTGGGTCCCCCCCTCCGACCAGCTGCACCTGCGGCTCCTCGCACTCCTGCTCACAAGACTTGAGGAACAGCTCTGGGTCAAGGATGTCCAGAAAGCCGAGTAGCAGATCAGACTAAAGAGAAGGAGGGGGGGGGGGTAGATTAGCCTAGTAACCCTTAACCTGACCTTCACAGAAAAATAGGATTTGAAACTCTGGCAACAAATCTTTGTAATTCTCACCTCATTGTCTGAAGGGTCAGGACCATCTGTATCCATTGGGAAATCTTCAGATTTGGGGACTGCTGGGCCTGCACCTGCTGCGGAGGCACACGTAGCCTGAGTGCTGCGGACTCAGAAGACCCGATCCCTAAACCTGCGTCGTTCCCAGTGGACAAGAGAACCTGAACCTGCAAGGAAAAAGGAACCGGAAATTTAATTAAAACCCCCTTCAGGCGCGCGCATATATATATATATATATATATATATATACACACACACATCACTGAAAGCCAAGGTGCCACCCCCCCCGCGCCCCTGCCACCCACTCAAATCAAAGTCTCACCTTTTCTTTCGTGTCGAGGGTGTCCAACCCCAGTCTCTGTCTCAGTTCCTCGTTTTCTGTCAGTAGGCCGCTCGTCTTTTCCCGGAGCAGTCTGTTCTCAATGTGAAGTTTCTGATTCTGCAGCAGGAGAAAAACGGACGTTTGCACTTGAAACCTCAACAGGAAGGAATGCTTTGAATGCCACAAGTGGGAAGTAATGAAACACCAGTATATTCTATAAAAAGAGTATAGATGTTGGATATAAAATCTATAGAATTATGAAAAAAAAAAAAAAATCATACCTCCAGCTCCATCTCTAGAACTTGCTGTTCCAGTTCCCCCATTTTGGCCTTTTTCCTGTCTCTGGCTGTCTGAGCTGCGACTCTGTTCTTCAGTTTCCTGAGGGGGAAAAAAGGAACAAGAAGGGGTTAATTTAAAAAAGAAAAAAAAATCGGGACTGTAAGGCATTCTTTCCATGATGCCGACTAAGCCCTCAGAAGAGACTCGAGTTCCCAGTGTGGGCAATCCCTGGCCATGTTCCTGCCACGCAGGCACGCATTCCAGGATATCAGTGTCCGGGTCTGTGACGATAGAGCCGGGCGTGTCTGCGTCCCCCTGTACCCCCTGTCCCCCTCTCGGTCTCCATCCGTCCCACCACTCAGCGTTTTTGAGTAAGGCCGATCAAAGTCCAGGAGCCACACAACCACAGCGGTTCAGTGACGTTACTGGCTCAAAGGCCATTTTTAGCCATTAGATTAGATAACCAAACCTAAAATACCGGGGTGATGCCACACTGTACGCGAAGTCTGTGGCGCATACATTTACACCGTGGATTTGATCGGATCATTAGTGTTCGGCTAAGGATCGATAGATTTGGGCGTGTCGCTGTTCTGACGCCCGGAACAATGGCCGTGTGTATGTGTGTGTGTGCCATTAAACCGCCGTGTGCCGGCCCCACTGACCTGCGCAGTGCTTTCTCCTCCGGACTAAGGTGCGTGAGCCGCTGTCTCTTCCGGATCGGCGGCCCCGCGGAGCTGTTGGAGTCCGAGTCCGACGACAGCGGGCAGGCCGAGGACGGGAGGACCACGGACAGAGGCCGACTGTAGCACGGCTGGGCGCCGGCGCTCTGCTTGCCAGAGATCAGGAGCACTTTGTGCGCTCCCGCGGTCCCTGCTGTCACCACCACCATGTTTGAAATGTCCTAAAAAAAAAGTCGAAATATGCGGGTATCCTTGTTGAAATTAAAGAGGAAACCCTGAGGATTTCCCGGACCTCCTATCCCCGGTGCGTCTCAGCTGTGGAACTGGTTGGGCTGAGTCTGGGATCAATTTTCTACTATCGTGGTGACACCTGATTGGCTCTCGACGGCTCTGACGCAACAGCTGCGCGGCCTGTGATTGGTCGTGCAGCTGATGTAATTTTTCTCACTTCAAGTTTCGCTGCTTCCAAAGTGAAGTTGCTCGCTTCAGTGTGGCTTCCCGACGATACTTTCTGTTAGTTTTTGTTTTGAAGGTATGAAAATAGCTCCCTATAGTCACCGTCCTCTCATTCTCCTCTCTTTTTATCGTCTCTTCTTGTTTCTTCTCTTCTCTTCTCTTCTTCAGCACAACAGGTCATTGGCCTGAAGGCTTCATGGAGTAAACATCGTTTGCAGTGTTGTGCCACTTATCTTTTTCCAGGAGTTGCATCAGTTATTACTGGAACACACTCCCTGAGTCCACAGTTCAGGTCGAATACACTATGAGCCGGTTGTACTTTCACATTGTAGATAGTGGAGACATTTGAGCAGACGCTGAAATGTCATTTCTATGTATGTTATTTACAACCTCCCTATGCAACAATGACAAAGTGAATAACTCCCTTTGTGGCCCAACGTCACATGATTTAGATTACACATATTTTAAATACCAATATAGATTATACTGAGAAAATATTTCTTATACAGTTTCATGGATCTACGTTACTGTAAGCTGGGCCTGTTAGGGGAAGGTTATTTTAGAAGAAGAAGAAGAATAACTTTAATAATCCCCACAATGGGGAAATTCAGCTTGTTGTCTTTTTTAGTGCATCTTCCTCATTCTTGCCCTTTAGGGGATTTTATCGAGCAAATAAACAAGCTTTGCCACTCTTCTGGCTTTCCTTGAAATGCCCCTTTCCTCTTTCCTGCGAGATCCAGAACGAGAGAGAAGTGGTTGCTAAAGTATTTGACAGTTTATTGCTTGTCAAACGATGGCTTTCATTTTCATTCCGTTCGCAGCTCTAGAAGTCATATTTTTGACATTATTTGCATTATGGTACACACATATGATGGAAAGTCTACACCTTGGTTTCTCCCATCGAAATCAAATAAATGTGTGATCTGTCAAGTACAATTTGATACCATTGTTAATGAGACAAAATAATGAAAAATATGAACAATACAAATAATTGCATTACAACAAAAAGACAAACGAGACAAGCGATTGCTCAACATGCTAATGTGGGAATTGTTCAGCTCACAACATGCGGGGAACGGATACCCTTGGTGGAATTTATGATGACAAATATATATATCAGTTCACAACCATATCGACACAAAGGTGTCACCCTAAAGTAAACGGGCCTCCGTCTGAAAACACTTTGGAAAAGAATAAAAACATCAAACAAGTTCACAAGTATTCTCTCGGCCTAAAACTCCTATTTGTCCTCAAACAGTTCTATTCACAGTTTTATGCAATAACTGGCCACCCTCAATGTTTATGGCTCGTACCCCTCGGTCCCCTCACATCAGGAGCAGTGTCTGCTGCAGCCAGAACAAATACTGGCCTGTTTGCCAAGCTCCACCAGCACTGCAGAATCAACATCTGAGAAAGTGAGAGCAGGGCTCTGTGTACGGGTGTGTGTGTGTGTGTGTGTGTGTTTGAGACTGGGTTAGTGTGTGTAGTTTAGTGCAGACGAAAGGAAAGAAACAGGATTTTAATACAGGATGTATTTTACATTTGGCAATATAACAACAGAGGCAAAGTTCTTGGACCTCTACTTGCCCCAAGTCCTGAATTAAACAGGGAGGCCTTCAAACTGCCTCGTGATCATTTTCTGTTCTTCACGTTTTTTGAAAGTCACACAAGAGCAAAAATAATTGATATTATTCTCTAACCCTTTGCCATGACATGAAACAGGGCTAGTTTTTGGCTTCCCTGTCCTTTTGTCTCACATACTTGGACTCCTGTATTTGCATAACTCTCAGTTATGTCAAAGTCACCTAACAACTCCAGACAATTCAAAATGCTTCTGCGAAACAGCCAGGAGGACTTTTTCTTGTTTGTGTCATACTTCATTCTTTCTGTCTGTAAAACATAGCCATGTGGAATTTTTATTATAATTTTTTTTTATGCAAATCCTGTTTTCAGTCCACAGTGGGGTTTTTTTTTTAACATAACATGTCACTATGCAGGCTCATCACAAGAAGCAAGCAAGTGTTGTGAACACAGCTCAAAGCTCTGTCTGTGCCAAATGAAAATCCTCTTCATACATGATGTACTTACACGGGTGTGACAACACAATGGGCGAACAAACAATTAACACTCTTTGAATACAAGTGTGAGACAAGCTGATTGGAAGAAGAAAAAATAGTTTAAAAACACTTTAAAGGTCATTGCTGCTTTAGAACACTCTCACAGGGTATCTGAAGAAAAATAATTGAGCGACCCCGAACCACACGGGGAAGGCACCAGAGCTTCTTGAGTCATCGTAAACTACTGTTCCAATGAAAGAACAGCTTAAAAAAATAATACTTACCGCTCTTAATAAGCCAAAGCCTGGAGCCGGTTAGGTAGCTCTCACTATCTCTCCGTGCAGAACCTCCCGAGTTCACCGTGTTCTTGTTTGTTTTATGCTCACCAGAGCCAGGAATTAGATTGGCACATTAGTCCCATACAATTGGCAAATGATACTTTTACCTTCGGTAACTGAATGGATTGAACGGCGGCACCCAGTTTCCAGTTTGTGAAATAAGCCTAGATAAATAGCTGCTAACTGTACTTGCATTGTATTCACAGAAAGTCTTATTAATGTTCTCATCTCAGAGATTGATATATTTCCCAGAATGAATGCCAAACTATGGCTTTAAGTCACATCGAGATCTTTTAAAGGGCTTGAAATGCGATACTCTCAAAGGGAATGGATGAAAAATATTTTAGACGTAAGACGCATGGCTAAATGCTTAATGTGTCTCACTGACACACTGATAAATCTTGAGTACTGATTCAACAAGTTCTAACGCACGCAGTCCTGTCTAGTCTTTTGGGGCTTTTAAAGTTTTCTTAATTACATTGAGTCAGGATAAGTTTGAGAGCATACAAACAGATGGGCTTATTTTCTCACTTTAATGTGAGTTTTTCATGTGTGTGCATATATTCATGTTCACATCGCACATCTGAGTGTTTTCTTGATTCTACTTGAGGTGTAAACATGGAATTGGGAAACATGTTTACAGTGGCAGTCTTAAATCATTGGATACACCTCCTGGATTCAGGTATTCTTCCTTGAAAGCTCTGAGAGGGACTGTGAATACGGCAAAATCTATGTATGGTCTGCCCTGGCCACTGGATTCCACTCAACCAGACACACGCACACACAGATGCGGTTTAAATCCATCAATGTAGACATAGGGACCCTCCCTTTAGCTCCAAGTTGGAGCCTGTGATTAGGGTGGGTGGATGCTCAGAGCTGTAATTCAATATGGGCCGATTCCAAAAGCATCCCGAACGTCTCAGGATGTGTGGATCGCACTCATCCAGATGATGACATGGCCATGTTGTAACTTTTAACCAGGCCTTCCGGATTGACTCTGCACCCTGTGGTTAGTTACACTTCTGTGCTGAATGTGGGCGTTCTTACTATTCTCTGAGTACATAAGAGGGTTATTTGTGCGTAACTCTCCTTGGTCTCGTTGCCCTTTTCGTGGCCAAATCTCCCTTCAAACTTCCAATTGGGACAAGTGTGGTCCGTTTAACGTAACCAAAGATGATACATTATATTTTTTAAGCTGTGTCAGCGAATGAGCTGCTTTACATTAATCACAGTCTCACAGGGTGGCAGCCGACACATCCCTTTTCGGCACACAGGTTATCTAGCTGGCAATCTTATCTGTACATAATCCATTATCCTCATAGCTGGTAGCTGATGGCTTGTAAACAGTCAAAGTAAATCATTTGCTTACTGGCATGAATATTGGCTGTTGTCAACTTTGAGTATCATCAGTCGGTCAGTTATTAAACAGCCTGCATTAGCCTTCTCATTTAATTATACACTTGATTAAAAAGTATGTTTTTTGAATTGAAGTTCCAAGCGATCAGGATTTAATCAGGAACCTACTCTGAGTAGTTTTTCTTTTTTCTCAGAGAGGCTTCGTTTCTACAGTCAATTCACGGCATGCAAATATACAGCAACACCCGTGTGTGCTCGTCAGGGTGGGCACTGGTGTAAACAGAGGTGTCATGGGGTGAGTGTGGACACACCCTGGGATTGCAGCCAGCTGCATGTGTGTGTGTGTGTGTGTAGGGGGGGGGGATTCAATGTGTGCCTATGGTTCCTCCCCATTGCACGTCAAGCTCTCTACCCACGATCCACTGGGGTGTTTGTTCGGCCTGGAGCCTTCCCACACCCTCCATCTTTATCTCCTGCTCTGTCTTTTATTATCTTTTTCATTATTACATTCTACATTTCCAATTCTATATATGTTTCTGTATATACAGTATATATATGTTATATATATGTCTCTGTAACATTCAAAGTGGGAAGCGGTGGATCATTCGTTTGTGCGTGTCAAAGGTCACATTACGCAGAACATTTAGGTCCAAGAGCGATCTCTAACTTTTTATTCCACCTTCATTCCGCACTGTCATAAATGTTGGAAATTTCTCTTGTCCCCACTTGTCATTTCACATGTAAATTGCCTTGTGGTGGTTCATGCTTTATCATTTCCTTTTTGCATCTCGGTGTTGCGTAGGAGTCAGAGCCATTGTAGTTCTGCAAAAGTCCTGTCATATCTCCTAACTCATTCAGTCGCTCAATTCTCTGCACGAGTTTGTCCACCGGTCGGCTCTTTATCTGAGTGCGTGTGCTAGAGTGCATGCACACGCGAGAGATAAAGTGTACGCCACTTTGCATGTACACTTGTTTTTTATGCACGCAGTAAAATATATTAGAGAGACATCAGTGGCGCTCGGCAGCACGGAAATGTGCCTGCCTTTGGAAAAAAAAAATCTTTGATGTCTTTGATGCTTCACAAACGTGTAATTAATCCATGCGTTATACATTCTCTGCAGAAAATGGCACATTTACCATAATAACATCACAGGAAACACCACGGAGCCAAACACATCCTCCGGTATAAATTGACCTAAATCCAAGCGGTGGGACAGTGCTGGTTGTCTGTCCTATCCATAATTGTCTTAGGGTCTCTGCGAGCACTTTGTCTGCCCAGATAAGCCGTGCATTGTTTGTGCAGAGAGCTGACATATCGCTCTTTTTGTTTGATGGAAGGCATTTACGCCGCTCTCACTGCACTGGCAGACTCACAACAACACTGTTTGACAGCAACAACACTGTAATGTGCGGAGAGCGAAGGTCTCAACAATGTGTTGAGACTGCAGCGTTCACTTGATGGTCGCCTTGAGTGCAGGGTCCTAAAATATGAACTATGGCAGCAGTTGTCACACTTTGTATATAGTTTGTCTGACATTTTATCTGCCGACCTTGATATCTGCACAACATCCTGTCTCGCAAACTTTTCCAAGAATTTACATTTACCATCAGATGCTAAATCCACCAACGTATAGAAGAGGAAAAATAACTCGGATCACATTATTTGCAATCTTCAAAAATATTTTCTGCCAATGATAGAATTGCAAAAAAAAACAAATGTGTATATGTTCAGACCACATTTTCACAACGATGCAACAGTGATCTGATGAAACACAGAGGCAAGGAGGAAGACGTCAAATCCACATTAGTCCTCTATTCATCATAACCCACATCCCTCTTTGTGACTTATTTTAGTCAATGTCATTCCCCTGCTAAAATAACTGCTATACAGAATAATATTAACCTTTTCTGATTTGCCCCGCTTAGTAATAGTTTTAATAGTCATAATAGTCTGGCATGAAATGTCCATTCAGAAGTCAAGTGTCTTACTGCCCCCTGGTGTATTACACAGAAAAATAACATTTTTGATAGATAATCTTGAAATAGCTTAATAACCAACCAGACTGAATCAATAGACATATTTAGATTGAGAACAAGAGCTACTAAAAAAAGCTGGTAAAGTACACAGCAAAAAGACGGTTAATGTGTCACTAAAAAAAGGCATATTGAGAAATCCCTCTTTGAGTTCCAAAGCTGCTGCTCGTTTCTGCCCCCTGGTGGGGAGATGAAGACGATCTTCTCAGCAATAAGTTAGGCACTTTAAACCCCTCATCTTTTATTTTACAGTTTGACACCATAATAACATCGCCATGATTGTTTTTATTTCTTTGTAGTAAGCGGGGCTGCATTACAACAAGATCTGATTCTCCTGAGAACTTACAGTTATGTCCACCAAGTACTTGTTTGACCTGAAGTGCTTTTGATATCTTGCTCAACTTGATCCCACACTGCTGTCCGTTTGTGTATGTGTGTGTGGGTCTGAAAGCCCACGAGGCCCCGTCCGCCACAGAATCAACAGAAAACAAAATAACTCTTGCAGACGTCAAAGAGACCCACAAGGGAAAATGATCTGTTTTCATTCATGTGGTGAACCACATCGCTCTCCCCAACCAGTCCTCCATCCCCCATCTTTACATCTCTTCTCTGCCATCCAACCACTGGGTGGCACATGCGGCAAAGTGTTGCGCCATGTCGGTCATGCCCTTGCACGCACACCAAACGTCTCTTCTTTGAGATGAGCGTGAGTGTTGTGTGGACCGGCTTTTCATTTTTGGTATTTGGATTTTGTGGATTTGATGCTGTGACGCATTTCTTTCCTGCGCAGAGTGATGGTGTGTGTGTGTGTGTGTAAGCAGTCAAAAGCCATCACATTGGATGTTGTGGGAATATGACTGAATCACCAAGAGAGGGATGTCAGGAAGAGTAAAAAAAAGATGGGTTAACAAATGAGCTGAGTGGAAACGAGACAGTGACTGGAAAGTTGGTCATTTGTCAATCATCTGTAATAAGTCTAAAACTCCCACTGGCTTTTAGAATCTGTAAATTGAACTTAAAAGTTGCTTTAGGTAATGATGCATGTCTTGGACCCACGTTTCCTTTTTTTTTTTTTTTTCACATGTAGTATCACGTTTAAAGGTGATTGCCTAAAAGGTTCCCCCTCAAGACTGCATGACCCAGTAGTTAAGGTAAACGTCTGGTTCCCCACGTGCACCACGGAAACGTACCCCTTTAATTCATGTTCATAAAAAGCTTGCCCAGTTTGAGATGTGAATAGAGGAAATGACCGCACATGGCAACAAACACACAAACACATACACACATTGTTGTTAGAGGTCGTCCTTTTTTCCTCATCCACTTTCCGGTCATATCATAGCTCTCTCTCTCTCTCTCTCTTTCACCACTTGAAGCAATGTGACCACCATGTTTGTTAATTACTACGCTGTTTTCTTTTTGTTGTCTTGTTGCTTTGTGTCGACGTGTGTGGGTGTGTATGCGAGTGTGCACGCGTGCATGACTTTCCGGGCAGTCTTTCATGGTTGTGAGGTCAAATTTTGGCACCCACCCCGTGCTTTGATTGAGACACTGTGGTGTCGTTCGGACATTTTGATTGGACCTTATCCGTTTTTATTTCAGGACCTTTCCAGGGAGGGTTTAGTTTAGTTTTATTTTTGAGTGTGTGTGTGCGCCTGTGCATGCGCGCGCGTGCGTGTGTGTACGTGCAGATTCCATCCATCCATCCATCCAGCCTTTTGAGAACATGTTCACGCCTGTGTGAGTGTATCAACATCATATCCCCCCTATCCTCCTCGCTTCTCAGAACAGATTAGGGCTGTTGGAGCTGAAACTGAAATGGCTTTGAATTCTCCAAAGTCCCTAACCTCTGGGAACATACCTGTTCTTGCAAGCCTCAAACATACAGGTGCCTCATTTCAAAAGACTCCGGCCCTCGTCTCTCTCTCTCTCTCCCCGACTCCTTTTCCTCTCTCATTTTCTCTCGCTCCCCCCCCCCCCCCCCCACCCCCCCCCCCCTAAAGGCTGCAACTTTACCCCTTGACTGAACTAGGGGCCTATTGAAATACCTCCCCCTGGTTTAGTCTGCACTTCAAAGTCGACTTTCACCCTCGAGCCACAACCAAAGGGGAAAGGAAAGGGCCCAGCCGCTGAATAGCTGTCTTCAAAGCCTCTTACTTTTCGTTATGAGCTGTTTGAAAATTGGAGAACTCCAAAAAAAAGGAGGTGATTGATGCTATCATTTGTCCACTGTAAAGATGATACTGTAATTATAATTGTTTGACCAGAGCTTCAGTCAGACACAATGACTTGTGCAAGCACTGCTTAATTAACTCGGGCAAAATAGGAGGCATAGACTATTTCATGACAAAAGTACAAATCCTTTCATTTCAAGACAATAATGAGTATTCCCATACAAAATTCCTATACATATGCATTGAATTAGTCTAACATTTAAAGGTCATTGTCTTGTTATAAGAGCCTAGTTGTACTTTGCACAAAGGGGATCTCCTGCATTATCTGTGTAACCCTGCTGTCAAATTTCATTGAGCAAAATTACTCATTGTCATGTCTCATGCTTTCAACTTTGAAAGGACAATTGTTAAATGTCCTCTTTCAAAAGCGACTTTAAACCAACATTAATTGACGTTTTGGCCACTTGAGGGCAGTGAAAAGAACACGGTGCACCAAGTTGACACATTTTATCCAGGTAGCTAAAGTGAATGCAGTCTAACATAAAAGTGCTGCGAGAAATTCTAACTATATAAAAATATATAGTGTATATAATGATAATAAAATGTTTGGTTTGTATTGAAAACTGTTCTGGAGAAGCTTGGCTTAAATGCATGGAAAATTCAGAGGCTGTGATTTCTCATCCTGCAAGACTCACCTCTTCTCCCTGAAGTATTAATTATAGTCTTCAGGAAGTGTGGATTTGTTGTATCAGAGTGTGTGAGCTATATATCATCACCTTTGAAAATAACACGGCATACATTACCATTACACACCAAGCAGCATCTGTGTTAATTAGACTTCTAGCAAAGTTACAGTCCAAACAGCTCCAATGCACTGAAACTTGTTACAGGGTTCCGTTAAAAAAAGGAATGGTGATTAGTTCCGATAACAATCAACCCCTTGTAAGACATGTTGTATTATGACAGCCTTTGTTTGTGAGAGTCACAGCAGAAATACATGTATAATTATGGAAATATATTACATTATATGCATATGTATTTTTTATGATTATTATAGTCAAAGGACGCTCAACGGTCCCTCTCTCAGTGCTGGTATTTTCCCCTTATGTCCTCTCAATTTATATTTATCTGCTAAACATTTCATGAGAGTTTCCCACTGGGGTTTGAGCAATGACATCATTGCAAACATGCAACATACTCAGAGCTGAGAGTCAATAGTCATGGGGAAAACATCCCCCCATAATCTGAGGGCGGTGGGGCCCCCTAATTGCTTTATGTAATAATATGCTGCAGTGATGCGCTCTTCTGGGAGCCATGAATGTAAATGCTCCCCCTCCTCATCTTCTCCCTTCTTCATTAAAACATAACGTCAGCGCCGTGCCAACAAAGGCACAATTCACAGAGGCCGAGAGCCCCGGTTGGTGCACATAGTGCTGCACCGAAGAACTGATCAAACACATTCAAATGTCCCCTTTGGGTATTATTAGTAACCCGTGATCTGTTGTTTATTCCGTATTTATTTATTTATCTGTCCGTGCGAGTCATTTCAGGACAGTGTCACAATGACACATGGAATGGGGATTTACGAAGACAATAAGCAGTTTCGCAGATGTATGATAATGGTCTGTATAAGTCTGTAAAAAAGCAAAGTATAGCTTGGGCATAAGCTGGACAGACACGTGAGGGTGTGGACTCAGTAAATGGCACAACGTATAAAATAACAGAAAAATGTTCATGCAAATATTTACATGATTGTGTTTCCCTTGACACTTCAATGTTAAAGAATACTTAGACATCCTTGTTTGAAAAACTGAGTGAATGCAGCAGTATGTTACAAATAACTGCAACAAACCATTCTTTTCATTCATTAAGTCCCGGATTATTATCTTGACTAATTAGAAAAATGTAAGGAATTGAATGACCAATACGATTAGCTGAAGCCAAAAGACAGTTCACATAAAATGAAGGAAAGCTACATCTGGGTAACGTAAAGGTCCCCCAAAAAATCTATTTAAATTCAGAATAGCGTAGAATAGGTGAGCCAATGTAACCCGCTCATGTTCAAATAGTAACGTCCCACTGGAAGAGATGTAAAGTAAGGCACGAGGCCAGGCCAGCCATCACCTCTCAGAGTCATACTCATCCTCAGCACTCTTTCGGGCTAAACAAGAGACCGGCTGATTCTTCTCAGGGTAGGCCCGAGTTTAAACACTGGTGCAGAGGGAGAGTGGGGCGACAGGAGAGGATCCACAGCTGCTGTCCAATAGAAAGCTCACAGGGAGGAAGGAGGTGAGCAGTTTGTCTGGACAAGAAAGGCCTGTTGCATCACCACAATTCTACCACCGTCATATCAATTAATCTGGAGCATAGACCTCGTAAGCATTAACTTTAAGTTAAAGGAATATAAACGTCAGATTTGAAGCTTTTTTAAAAATCCATTGGATTGAGAACCTACAATAACCACCAGAGGGCAGACTTGGCCCAAGACCTCCGGGAAGGGAATGGCTCACTGTAATTGGTTGCCATAAAGAATTTTGTTTTTTTTTGCGGTCCACTTATAAACTGATAAAGTAAATCAAATGTCATTTCATAATTAAGCTTCAAAGCAGTGTGCCTTTAAAAAGCCATCATTTACGGGTACAGTCATATGTACTTAATGTGTGTGTGAAAGAGTGAAAACTAGAGTGTGAAGTGTCACAAGACAGATATGGGACATGTGGTGTGGATCAGGATTCATAAAACTGAGTGACGTCCAGTGTGATCTGTAAATTATTGTCACGCTGGAGAACTTCTAAAGTTTCAGCTTTGAATTGTTTTCCACACTTCTTTTTTTTTCTTCCATTCTTTCTTTTTGAGCCCGTACACATGTTGACCATCACGCTTTCTTCCAGAGGCGGCTGCATTCTTGACCTAGAAAGTCCTCACAGTTGGTTTTCATAATTTCACTGCCACACAGCTGACAGCAAGATGAGCCCTTGTTTTCTTAGCTTTTGTGGACATCTATCACTGTGCACAGCTCAAAGCACCTGGTGGAAATAATGTGGTATTATTCAAGTCTGAACTGAGAAATTGTGTTGTGAAATGATGTGATTGATTAGCTGGTCATGCAAACAACTGACAGATCAGAGGGGGAAAAAAACATATTTTTTGAATGACTGATGCACCACTACATGAGTACAAGTGAATGTCTTCATTTCCACTGCAATCTGATATATCGATAGATAGATTAAAAACATTAGCCCATCATGAACTGTCCTGAGGTGAGTCGTGTTTATTTTAAGGTGGTATGACAGCCGAAAACGTGTCAAACTCAGGGGGCAAGGGGACCCCGGGTTTTAACAGTGACCGAAAACGTGCCTCCCGATTTATATTTAACACAATTAAATAAAATAAATACAAAACGAAATGAAGTCAAAGTTAAAGAGGTCATTTTATTATGTTTCAAACAATAATAACCCCCCTTACCCCCTTACCACCACCCTGGCGGCTGCTCGACGATGTCTGCGGTGCCTCCTTAACTGAGTGGTGGCACTTTAGAATGGGGAGAGGGTCAGAAGGATCGGTGGGTGGGGATAGAGAGAGAGAGAGCGAGAGAGAAAGAGATAGAGGGGGACGGGGGGAGGGAGAGAGAGCGAAAACTTAAAAAAAAATCACGTGTTTGGAGATCAAAGGAGATCCGCTTTGTAGAAGGGGAGGAGGAGGAGGGGTGAGAAAGAAAGAGGGAGAGCGGGAGGGAGAGAGAGAGAGAGAGGGGGGAGCGTATGCAGCCAATGTAATTGACAAGGCTAGCAGTGGTGAAATAAACACGCTTCAGCCTCGGCTCGGCTTTTTTTTTTTATTGCACAATTCCGACTCTTTCTGACACACACCGCCCGCACAGCGCGCGCGCGCACACAGGCTCTCAAGGATTTCAATTCCCCTCCGACCCGACCAATTAATCCGTGTGAAATTATGTCCCGATCGGCGCAGATCCAGCCGGCAAGAAGATGATGATTCTACCGCGGAGAGGCACGGATCGTGTGCCCGACTCGGCGGTGGTCCTGGGGATCCTGGTGGTCGCCGCTTCCCTCGGCGCCGCTCTCGCCAAGGACACAGCCTTCGTGGAAGTGGTGCTGTTCGAGTCCAGTCCCAATGGAGATTATACTACGTACACGACGGGCTTGCAGGGACGCTTCTCCAAGGCAGGAGCCACTATCAGCGCGGAGGGGGAGATCGTTCAAGTACGTGGAAAAGTGTTTTTTTATTTATCCGGGCGGAATGGCAAGCAGCGGTGCCGAGCAACGCCGCCGGGAACCGGAGTGTTATTGTACCACGCTGCCTTAGCTAAAACTTTTTTTCCACGGGGGCTTGGGGTTGACAAGAGTTGTGTATGTATTGTGTGTGTGACTATGTGCTGTGTGTGTGACTATGTGCTGAGTGTGTGTGTGTGTGTGTGTGCGCGTGCAGGCAGTGTGAGGATGGTACTAAGCGTGCAACCGTATGCGGTCACAAGATGGCTCCTATCTTGTGGAATTCATTCACAGGGAAAACATGCTCTTGCAGGTTATTTTGTTGATGTGAGGAGTTGAGCTCGAGCTCGAGCTCGTGTGTTGCCTTCACCGACACGCGCACGCTCTCGAACGGGTTTTGTGTGTGTGTGTGTGTGTGTGTGTTTTTTACCATGTCAAATCCCCAAACACGCAAACAAACAACCAAAATAAACACGAGCTGTGAATCCCACACAAGCCCCGAAAAGTTTGTCAACTTCTACACTGCCTGTCCGCGTAGTAGCCCGGCTGCGGGGCCACTGTTTGGCTTGCACACAGTATCCCTATTATTATTAGCTGTTGTATTTTGGTCAAATGTGTACTTCTAAATGCAAAATGTTTGTTTTAATAGTGGAATGTTTTTAGTTTGTTTGGTACCGACTGTAGCAGCGTGTAAACGAACCCACACGCCCCACCGTTAGTAGCATGTTAACATGCAGCCTTTATCAGCCTTTGAGGTTTCTTGTTTTTTTGGTTAAGGCTGAACATAAGGCATTGATATATATATATATATATATATATATATATATATATATATATATATATATATATATATACATATATACACACACATACATAGATAAGGTAGGAATATGAAATGACCGTGGAGGCACCCCCACTCCATCTTTAATCTAGTGACATGTGCACTTGACTTGGATCAACCATCCAACTTTGATTGAGTAGAAGTCATTTTAATATGAAGCTTGGCCTCGGTGCCAAAATGTTTATTTGAAGTTTCATAATTCTTGCCTAATCTACTTGGCGGCTGTTTGTGGGGTAGCGAATAATTCGCAGTCAAGTCATGAGCCAGAGCTTTAATGTTTTATATCCTGACCTCTAAACACATTGTGTGGCATTGAGCTTTGTGATGTTGGGGGGGGGGGGAAGTCAGCTGAAGGTGCAGTCCTGGGTTTGGCATGGACAATATAATATAATATAATATCATTGCGGGGCTTTCGTTGTGACTGGATCTGGATGCTGAGGTGGAACTGTGATGGTTGAGTTTCTGTTTGCTGAGAATTGTGGCCTCAGAATGAGATAATTGGTTTGTGGTGAGAGGACAGGATGGAGCCTATGTGGAGTCGGGGGGGCGGGGGGCGTTTGATTTGAACCAGGTTCACCGCATTGCCTCTAATGTAGCAGCGAGAGCATCCTCTTCACGTTTACACTGCACATAACATATAGCATCCCTCATCCGCTGCTTCCTGCTCCGTAAGAATGGCTGCATCAGCCCCACAACAGCATCTTTTCGGGAGAACCACTGCATTATTGTCTTAAAGTCGTACTTTTGAAGAAAGACGATGCGCCGGGATCAAATTAGCGGATACTCTGCACAGAAACGGCTCCTGTTTATACGCAGTGATGGCCATTTGGCGCCACTGGGCAACCGCGCAGAAATGTCTGACCTCAGCTTTACATCGAAAAACCACATCTATTTAGGTTTGCTTTCTTTGCTAACATAGCCTCTGACCACTGCGAGGCAGCTTATATTTTGTCGAGCTATAATGAGGGGACGGTTCCGTCCGGCGCAGTGTGCTATCTTGAAGGTCTTACAGCATATATTCCACCAAAGATTTATGAAAGCGGGAAACTGACAACAAATGCAAAACCATACAACCTGAAGAGTATAATTTTGAACCGGTATCACATTCCCCACTTGCAAATTCTCTACTTGTGAAATAACATTGCAGTAACGTGTTGGGAAATTGCTGCGGTGGGGTAACATACAGTATATCATTTTGCACTGGAATTTGGTTGAAGATGAATATGTAGGTCCTTGTGCTCCCACTTGTGTCCGCAGTGACCTCTACAACCGTCGCACTTTGCTTTAAAGCTCTGGGTTGTTGGTGTTGAGTGAATAGGCCGCTTGATTTGGTCTGTCTGAGGTTTATGGGGCCTTCTAGTTCACACTTGGGCTGTTTGGACAGAGCCCTGAGGGCATTTTTTTTTTCATATGCCTCGTGTGTACAGTAGTGACCAGACCTCAGCAGGTATGGGTTCAAAAACGGGAGAAACGGGCCTGGCAATGTTCCTGAGCAAATATCCAACCACAATCTCTGCTCCTAACACTTCCAGCTCACCCTTTGCTAATTCCCCAAAGCTAACACTCACTCAGCTCGGGCTGAAGAGTGCAAAAAAAACAAAAACGGGGCACATCCTGCTGGGGCCAAAAATAATACATTAAGGGAATTTGCCTCTCTGGTGGTTGAGGTGGTGGAGGGGGATTTGGGGCATGACGACGTAGATCTTGCCACAACGCCAAACCCCAGGATTCCCAGGACGGTTCTCTGATTGCTCCCGTCCGCGCGTCCTTAAATCATTCAAGAAATAAGACGGCGCATACATCGACAACATTTCCCTAAGGCGACTCGCTGAGTGAGTATATTTCCCTCAGAGGCTCTTAACACTTGAGACTCCTGGCTACCAGAGGACTGCAGCTTTGCCCTCCTGCCAGGTTGGCGTCTTCACCTCTTGTCCCAGATTAACATTCTTCCTGATCAGACCACGATCATAGAAATATTCCAGTAAAATGACGAGGCCAAGACATTTTATAACTGGCTGGAGCATCCGCAGCCAAACAGCTGAATTGCGATTTACTCAGCTTTAAAAAAAAATTAAAAAGGTTATCTTTCCACATATTACCAGCAGTTTAGACTCCAGTTAAGCCTTTTTTGAAGCAGGGCTAAGTGGCACGACCAATGTATCTCCTTATCGAGTCGCTCAGGTGTGATGGTGGACACTGGCTTTGGCATGAGTCGACCGAGCCAGCTGACACTTGGCAGACTGAAAGCGCTCTGCCTCCAGATGAACTAATAATCTAATTGCTGGAAGAGTCTGATGGTGCAGTCGGACGGCTCGTCACCTTGTTGTTCACCCTCGCGTTTTTGTCGATAATGCTCACGCAGCTTCCCCGGTTAGAACGGGAAATAATGCAAAAAAAAGAAAAAAAAAAAAAAAAAAAGGCAAAACGCCATCTGCTGTTCATTAGTCTTCATTATCTCTCAGACGCCAAATTGTCTTTCCTGTAGCACGATGGGCTGCGATGCGCTGCGTGACCGCACATCTGCGTCAGATTTCCAGCGGGCCCACGCTGTCGGCATGTGAGCGGGGACGTGGCAGGGGCACCGACGGGACCAGATGGAACTCGTAGTGTCGCCGGCCAGAGCCAGAGGGGAGAATGTGGCTTTTACCTACTTCCTCATTTTAGAGACCCAGAGCATCCACACACACACACACACACACACACACACCATGGTCAGATTACAGAGGCTGTAGTTTCCTCAGCACCCATGAGCCGTGCCACCTTTGAACTTCCTCTCCATGTGCATGAAGTTCCACTTACTACAGCTGGGAGACTTCACGGTGTGGTTCCTTGAGAGTGGCAGTTTTTTTTTTCTCTCTCTCTCTTTCTGACTGGACGTGTACGGGGGGGAAAGTGGTGGTTTTGAGCTAAGACAACGATGAGCTTAAATAGTGGAGCTCCTACCTTGGAGCTGGCAGGAGTTGTGTCGCTCTGCATTTAGACTATAATGAGAGCTTTAGTGGTTTAAGGCATCCAGCGCGCTTTCTCACCACAGGCTGGAAACCCCAAGAGGCCATAATGGGCCGGTCCCAGACGGGAGGTGCCAGGGATCGGGGCCACTCCCAGCGCCAAAGCAACAGTAGCAGTACACAAACGCTGGTTTAAAAGGTTAAAAGTGCTGCTCCCTACTTTTTTCCATTTATTGGCTTGGCGGTTGCAGCTGTATTTTAAGTGCTATCGTCTCTTAACCGCCACCCTGGTTCACTTTTATGTCTCAGCCAAAGTAATTTGAGGCTGTGTTTCTCCCCTTTTCGGAATAGAACAGACTAAACTGTTTTTCTCTTTCTCTTGCTTAACACCCCCCCCCCCCCCCCCCCCCCCCCCCCCCCCCCCCCCCCTGTTTTTCTTTTTTTCTTGCTTACCCCCCCCCCCCCCCTCCTACACACACACACACACACACTCTCTCACCCCCACCAACCATCTGCTTTTTTTTTGGATGCCGCCAGAATTTCTCAATGTGTTCTAAATTGCATGAGCGTCGCTTCGAATGATGATTACAACTGTTTCCTTAACCGGCGCACGCTGATGATGTGTCACTTTGACTGTAGTGGTTTTCCTTGGCAACCGTTGACTCTGAACCCATGGGCAGCTTTTGTACAAAATCACTTTACATAAAAGCAATATCAAATGACACTGTAGTATTGACCTTTTTATCATTCGACATTGTCAGCCTGCAAATAAAGGCATCAAATCTCTGAAAATAATTCTACATAGGCTAGTTATTGCAATATTGATAAATAAATTGATGGTTATTTTTAATGGACTGCTAAGGCTACAACTAGACCGTAAACACAATCCAAATATCAGATTTTCAGTCACTGAACGCACAGTGATCAATCAAGGAAAGCATACGTCGTTGGGTTGAGGAAATATTTCTGCAGATGAGCTAGCCACTCACTACGTATAATTAAGAACGAATTTTGAAATTCTATTTTTAGCCCCAGTGATCGTTCAGGGGCATTTCCGCTTAAAAAGGCGCCCCAACTTCCTGTTTGATCTCCTGCTACATGTCCAGACCTATTTTAATTGGCCAACACCGTCTCCCAAACCGGCAGCCCCCCGTTTCCTCTCCTGCCCCTGGCTCTTCTGCTCTACCTCTCCTCCCTGAGCCGCTCATTCCTGCTCATTGCACAGCTCCACCTGGAACAAGTGCATGTTGGTACTGGTGGCCCCAGTAGCTATGTGAGTTTCTAGTGGGTTCGAGTGGCTGAGCTCATCTTTGATGTTCCACTCCGGCAGAGATTAGCAGTCAGCGATGGGGCTGCTGCTGCCTCTCAGGGGACCCCTATTCCCCCGCGTCGCTCTCCTCCTGATCTACTATTGATTAAGTGTCCGAGCTCATTCGTATGAATGTCTTTTGTCTGTCCTCTGTTTTACACTCCAGTGATGAGGAAATTTTAATTCCACTTTGCCCGAGGCTGTGATTTTTTTTTTGTTCTCCCTACGATGATTAGTACACCGTGTACCACATTGGAATGTCACCTTCCCAGGTGGAGTTGTGTGTTCTCTTTTATTTTTCTTCCACAACATCAACCGTCTTCACACAGGTTATCTTTGAAGCCCGTCCGTGACAAGATGAAGAAGGGCCCTGTAGTGGGTAGATTCACTCTCTGAATAGCCACTGGTGGGACTGTCCGAGTTTGATGAGACGCCGCTGAAAGGCTCGGTCCATCCCATCAGCCCACATTTTTATCCTCTGACACGGAGGGTCTGCAAAACAAAGGCCAAGGGGTCGAGGGTTATGAAATGACAATGCTCACAGTGGTTCATCCAGGGAGAGGCATGCTTTGTTGTTTGCCAGGAATGTGCTGACTAACCGTGGAAGGCCACAATGCCAGCCTCCCCTTTTGTTGTACTTTTTTTGCCAATGGACTAGGAAGGTAGCTGTGCCGGGAGTCCATTTCTCTCCGAGCGCTACTGTCCATCTGCCTCGCAATTGTTTTGCTTCCTTGTGCGCTCAATCCTCTTATCTACTGGCTATTGTTTTCATGAGATCATAGGTCTTCTCGCATATCTTTCCCACTCACCCAAGTTCAAGAACACCGGGTTTGAAGTTCTTTCTTTTTTATTGTACATCCTTACATAATTTTTAACCTTGTGTCTAAAACATGTTGTGTTAAGGATAATGCCTTCTGGTCCCTCTCAGCTATAACTTTAATTTGACTGGCTATTGTTCAAGTAGGCCCTAACTCGAGCACTAGTTTATGTGATCCCCCTCGGTCTACGGTTGCGGTCAAGCGGGTGCAAATGAATGAGCATGTATTGTCTGCTGCGGCGGTTTACATGTCATCACACTTGCTGAATGTGGGCATTGCAGGATGCGACTCATGTGGACCTAATTTTTTTTTGGCCGACAGGCCTTTTAAGGGGTTGTGGTAGTAGTTCGGCTCACTATGAAAACTGCACTCAAGCGGGGTCTGCCGCACACACTGTGTCGCTATTGGTTGAGGCTGCAACATCACCAGGTCAAAGTTCACCAAAGTTGAAACTCCACACGAAGCCACGCATATGGTTATTTCTCGCCGCAGGAAGTGTGTTTGTGAACGGGAGGTTTGCCCCTGCGACATTTGTGTTGGTTTGACCGTAGCTTAATACGTCAAATTAATGTGGTGAGTTGTTTTTTTTTCTCCTCTGCCATTTTTCTTGTGTTTCCTTGAATGGATTCCAACTTAACCGGGGCAAAGGTAATTTACAGCGTTGCCAGATGGGGAGCCATCAGTTTCCGGTAGAGGCTCCCACCTCAGACTTCTGGCCCTCCCACTGCAGGCCGGTTTCATCTCGTGTGTGGGTGTGTGCAGGTACTTCCCCCAGTAATGAGTAAAATCCAGGCTCAAACACAATGGGGCCATCGGTATGATGGATTGGACTTGCTTGGTCAGATGAGAACAAGCTGGGTAATCTGTACGTTTCAGTTTGTTTCTTCTCCCAGCTCCACAGCGAAGACGTATCGCAGCGCCTACTCTCCTCCCACTCTTTCTGCTGCTAAAATGAAAAATCGACTTTCTTTTCATGTCCTCCCACCATCAGAGGCGTGCTGAAGACACTGGGAAACGGGGGGTTTATTTTCTCTTCTTGCTGTCTCTGGTTTCTAGAAGGCTGTTCTTACAAAATGAAATATTTATCTTTGAACTGTAGCTAGTTCAGTGTAGTTGCATTCAAAAGGGGGGCCTGAGTCACTATGCAGAGGTAATGCCAACACAATCTAGTTCGGCTTGTAAGACGTTTGACTGTAGGTCAAAATCAAGATGGACGACACGGCAGCTCCCCAAATTCAAAGCAGAAAACGTATCGTTTGCTACACCGAGTTATTGCCTACATAATAGATCATAAGCTCCTCCCAGTTAATGTCATTGGATGGGATGTGGGTCAAGCTAAAACATGTTAAGTCTACATAAAATGCCTCTTTCATGGCGATGGATTCTGTATGTTTAATTTTTCCGATGAGGTGGAAAGCCGAGATTGAATTGGCCAGGTGTATAAGCGGGACCACAAAATAAATCTGATGACAGTCCCTGTATCCGGGTTATTTCAGAGCATTATTTCAGTGAGTGCGGAGACGCATTGTGCACCTTTATTCATGACCATTAGTCTACTAGTCATTGCTCCCATGATGGGCCTGTTGGTGCGATTTGTTTTATGAACACGGTGTTCAACCATAGTACGTTGACTGACATTTGCTGCAAATAATTATAAAAAAAATCTTTAGACTACAGCCAAAGAGGGCTTTGATTAAACCTCTATAGTTCCTCCTTCCCCGAGACCCCTGTCGGCGGCTCAGGCTCTGGACCCTGAACAGGGAGGGGCCTGCAGGGCTGGGTGAATAGCTGCCCGGGAGTCATGCTGCGGGTGTAAACCACATGAATGTGCCGCCTGAGCAGATAGGATCAGGCGAGGCAGGGAGGCCAGGGAGGCCTCGACGCGCTGCAAAGCTCCACGCGCTCACATCAAAGCATTGCCTGAGGCGGGGGAGGAGGAGGAGGGGAGGAGAGAGAGAGTGAGGGCCGGGCCAAACTCTTCAAAGGCCTCTCTGACTAATGCCGGCCCTGATATGCAGCGCTGCAAAACTCGGTGGTGATGTAATTGTAGACCTTCGAGCTAAATCCGCTCCCGTACAAATAAAGGTGGAGGTGTTGCCTTGCACAAGCACAGTGAGAAAACCACTCGGGCTCCGACTGAGTTTAAAAAGTCCTTCCCACGGCGAAGGCGTTTGGTCAACGCTTTCTGATTCTCTGCCATCCTATCGATTTCGGTGGAAAAAAAAAAAAAAAAAAAGTATTTACATTTTTTCGATGGAGGAATGAGAACGGGAAACATAAAAAAAAAAAAATCTGATTTCAGCAGAAATTTGAATCCACTGGGTGTTTCTAAAGTACACAACAGGTGGAACAGAGTTGACTCTGTCCTCTGTAAAGTTTATACAGGGCCTGTGTGCGCCACGTGTGTGTGTGTGTGTGGGTGGGTGTGGGTAAAGGAGCGTGCATATGTGCTTCCCTCGTAATGTGTGTTAAACCAAGCGTGACCACGGATCCTTTCAAAATGCCCCTATGATCATCAGGCTGATAACTCATTGACAGCTCCCATGACAGCGGAGAGGCGCACACTGCGGGAAGGTATCTTATCTTGTTGCGTGCGCACGTTCCATAAGTCACTGGCGATGATTTGGCTCTGCCAAAGGTTATTTGCGTGCAGCTGACGGAAGTTCTCCTCTTGGCTTTTTGTCATTGCGCGTCCCGTTGATGTTGAATTAGCGGTAAACGGCGGCACTTTTATTTATTGGCGAGTTCACGTGGAGGTCGGCCTTTTAACTCCTGCATCCTGGGTCGGACTTGGAAGTACGGACGGCGGCACAAAGCCTTTGTTTGCGCTAGTAAAGAAGCGACCTCCTTGTTTTGCAGCATGTGGACTATGGCAAATCACGACTATCGCAGGAGCGTCCAGCTAATGGCTGCACTTGAATGGAAAGGACAAAACGCAATTCATACCAAAGTCTCCGTTTATGGCCGCAAATAATAATTTTCTTTTTTTTTTTGTTCACCTCTTGACTATGTTTGTCTGCCCTTTGTTTCGGCCCTGGAATGTCCGTAAATGGTGAAAAAGTCCCCCCTTACGTTCCCCCCGAGCTTCAAGTAATGCTTTCTAATAACGCGTCGTCTCAGTAAATCAGATGTTTTTTTTCGACATTTACAACAGAGAACAGTTACTCCCTCCCGTTTGTCAGTTTTGCTTGATGGAATACGTAACATTTAAGAGATAATCGTGGCAGTTGATTTATATCTTTATCTTCCAAATCAGCTACTCGTTTCAGCACCTTGTTGTTGACTGTGCAAGCAACATTCTGTTAACTCCGCCTGTTGGCAATCATTTTGGAATTGATTATTTTTGATTGATTTATTAATTGATTAAAGTTAGTTTGTGAAGCTGGTTTGATTATTATGAGTAAGCCTCGTTTTTTTTGGGGGGGGGGTTTCATAACAAGTTTCATATGCAGCGCTTGTAACCACACTTCGAATTAACGGCCATGTTGCCTCTGTCAGTTTGCAGGTGCATTGCACCTCGGAAGTGCTGCTGCTAAGTGAAAACTGTAATTAGACGCAGTGTTGTTGATGCTGTGCTTCCTCGAGCTTTCGGCCGCACATATTCCAGTCGAGTGGAGAAACTCGACAAAACCCGGTAAACCACGGAGAGAATGATGTCTTAATGTAGAACTATTTAACGTATCTAAATGGGATTTTCTTGGATAATTTTAATGCCGATTTACTTTACTAACTGCTTTAAACCATGCAGTTTTAATAAAAGGATGATCGCTGAGGTCAGTTTGGCAAAATTAATTTTTTGTATATTGCTGTGTCTGTTTCTGTCCCTTTGCAGTCCATCTGTTGACCTTTGGTTGACCCTGTGTGTTGCTGTCAGAAAAAAAATACGAATAAATGGCCTACATTTTTTGAGGTGATAATATTAGTCATAGGGGCAAGCTGTAGTAGCGCGTCATTATTTGGGTCACCGTTCTTACTCCATCTCACCTCCTCTCCCATTATACAAATGTGTCCTTGAAAAGGGCTTTGTGGAGCTCTATGCTTGGCAGTGTTTGGCCAGTTTGCAAATGATAACTTGTCCTTGGATATAACAAGGAGTATCGTTTTTTTTTAGAATGCAGTTTTGAGAGAAATGAGCGATTGAGTGGGAGAAGATGAGGAGGACAGAAAAAAGAGGGGCCAATGCAGCCTTTTGCCATTCTTTCTGTATGCCACAGGCATGTGTCAAGACCAAATTGTCACATTGACATGCATCCCGTATGCATTTCCAAGGAAAAGCATCTCGGGGAATGTTGGTCTGAGATCTGGATAGTGTCCCAACCAGCCAGTTTGAGCCAGTATTCTCTTCCGCATAGATAGAACACATGAAGGGGTAGTTGTAATTTGTATATATATTGTCTTCCGTTATTCAAATGATGACGGGTATGAGGTTTATTGAATATGTTGTACAAAAAAGGCTATGTTTGATTTTTTTTTTCTATTAAAAGGGAAAGGTCTGCTTATTGTGCTGGTAGCTTGTCAGTCATTTAAATTGAAGAATTCCAGAGAATTGTTGGGAAATTCAAATCAAATAAAAATTGCTATTACTATTCAAAACCAAATTCGGGAAATCAGAAATTGCACTTGACAGATGCATCGTTCTACAGTGGCTTCCATTAAGCATACACTTCAGTTGAATTGACTCCACTTCCTATAGCCCTGCAACCTAAACGCCATCAAGTGGCCGGTGGCAATTTTACAGTACTGCACCTCACCTGTCTCAACCTTTTCAAAAGGATGTCGATTTGAATCCACATCAGACCATCCGTTTGCCTTTAAGCCATTTCCTATTGGCAAGCACATGCAGTAACTTTGGGTCAGCTTTTTTTTTTTCTGCAGCATTGCCCCGAGCTAAAGTCGTGGACAGAGGATTTGGTACGCTACCGATGCATACATTCGTCATAATTATTGTTTTGGAAAAGCGGGATTTAGAATCGCCCCGGCAACGGGGAGGGAAAGCTTCAGAATTTAAATTAGACTGTGGGATTGAGCTTTTAAGTTTCGGAGAAGGGCTGTTTCCTGTTTTTGTGGTTGTTGCACCCCCCCCCAAAAAAAATGCCATCAATTTGCAATCCGACCCCACCGGTTGTGATGGCGTTGCGGGTGTATTAATAATTGTAGTTGTCATGGTCGCATTTGTTCTCGCATTTGTTTTCTCTTGAGCTGAAGTGACATGGGAGAAAGGTGAGGAAGACCCCTGGGTATATGCCATGTTCTTTTCATAGACATGAAAACAAAACAACAACCCTGAGCACCGTGAGGCAATGTCACTTCTCACTTACGAATCCCAAAACTTTAACTGTACGTCCACACCACGCCCCCCCCCCCTCCTTCCGTACGGTCTTTCTCCCTGTTTTCTGCTGTTTTTTTTTTCTCTCTCCTGCTGTCTTCTCTCCCTCTGTTAGGCATGGGAGGGGAAGTGGGGGGGGAGGGGGGGGGGGTATAAATGTGAGACCACACATGCTGTGTCAATGTTTGCTGGAATAATTAGAGACAATGTGGGCCAATAACGGGAGGAGTGCAGTAACCTGAACTCACTTTGTTCTGCCCCGGCAGCAGCACAAAAGGCATTCATAGACGCACACATCCGTGGGCTCCGAGCAGGAGCGACTGCACTTTTAGCCGGCGCAGTGCGCGCCTCCGAGGAATCCACGGCAAAAATGGGGTTCGGTTTCCAGGGAACCTCGGCGGGGCCGCTCTCTCGCTTTGCCGCGTTGTGTCGTCTCAACGTGAGGCGGATGTCAGTCTAAAGGCCTTTCTTAGGCCACCACCACCCCCCCCAAAAAAAACACCCTACCCCCTTGTCACCCTCCTTGGTGGGCCGACACATGGCCCTGGCTTTGAGGTCCCTCTTTAGCCAGAGGATATCCGGCTGCTCGGTATGCAAAGAGCCCGCGGATTGTGACACGAGTGCCGGAGCTGGACTCAGAGGTGACTTTCAGCGTGGACAGACAACTGCTGGATTAGCAGGGCACTTTGTGTTGACTCTGGGCCAATGGCAGGAAGCCTGGCCAGGAGCGGGTCGGCGTACTTGGTCAAATGCAGGCTAATAGATTATTTTAGAGCGTAGATTTGGATAATTGAATTATATTTTGTAGTATTTAAAGGCTCCTTGTTTCTATCACGACTTTTAACGTCAGGACAGCCAAGAGAGTAGAGAGTAGTTCTTACCAAAAGAATTGATCAATACAACAAACAAAAAGCAAAGCTTCATCTCAGGTTTGAAATTCCAAGAATGGCAGCAAACAGAAATCCGAGCGTAGGGCCAAAACAATGCACGCTAAATGTTGCCCAAGTCGCAGGTGTTTTCCACGGCTGCAGCCGGGTGACCCGGTGCTCACACCCCCGGGGTGGACCAACTGGTTTGTCCCCTCTGGTGTCCATCTTGTAAGGGGACACCGCTATGGGATGCATACATCCCCCCCGGAGATCACTGGAGTCATTGTGACACCTGTCCCTTCCACTCTCGGCCCCTTGTCAACAGCGCCGGTGTATTTACATTCACTCTTGTTTTCCAGCGAGCTGAAGTGGACGTGTCAGAGGGTTGGTTTGTGTGCTCTGCCAGTTTGCCCAGTTTGCCAGGTGATGGGGTTTGGCCTGGCCACGCTGCAGGATTTGTGCTGTTTAATTGAATACTGACACATGGCAGCGTTTTTTTTCTTTTTTTTTTTTTTTAAGCCTTGTCATCTCTCACCCATTCCCCTCTCGTCCTCTTGTTTTTTTTTCCCCCCGCCTCCTTTTTTTTTCCCCTCTCTCTCTGGCTTTCTCTCCACTGGGCTGATGTTGGAGTGCGTTCCTCATCACAGCTTGTGTTTCCTCTTATCCATTTTTTTTTTTATCAGTGGCCACCGCACATGCTCAAGTGAGGGGAGGGGGTCTGGCAGGTGGGGGGGCAGCTGATGCTATCAGCAGATGGAGAGATTTCCCCATGAAGTTCAGGGGCCCATTGTGGCCAGAGGAACGTCAGGCTGGAAAGTTCCAACATGGGAGTGTGCAGAGTGCGTACTCTACCGTACCGCACAAATATGACATAAGTATTTTTCTCGGCACTGCACTTCAAAGAGATTTCTTGACAAAGCACTGCGCCCGTGCTATTTGCCTTAAGGCCATTTTCACCACGAATGTTATGTTATGTTGCGCCCCAATGTTTTGGTACAGTGCAGTTCCTGTTTGGCTTTGTGCATTTGTGTAGAATAATACATGCAAAATGAGTTCCTTCATTTGGTACTGGCCGTTGGATATATGTCTGGTCAGTCCTCATCCCAGGCCATCACGACCAATGGGAGCGAAGATTTCTCCATGATTGAAGCAGAGCCGGTGCACGCTTTTCTCGTTGCTACTCTCGTTATTTCGAAAAAAGCTTTAATGCTTTCTCTTTTTATTATTATTATTAAATCACTAATTGGCAACCGATCCCAATGTATGGTACCCTGCACAAAAGATGTGCGGTGCATGCACCAAGCATGAAATATGACAAAACTTTGAACAGGAAGGGAACAAAAAGCAGGGATGGTGGTAAGGGCATGGAGAATAAACCAAAGCACGGCTTCACTAAAGCCTTAAAATGATATCGCTGGTGGGTATCTGGATGCTTGGGATGCCTCGGATGGCTGCTGTACACTTTTGGCTTTGTCTTAGCAGGGATGAATAGAGGCCTCTGTGGCAGTGATGACAGGCTTCCCCGGGCTGGGCCCTTTGCAGGCTGGCAGATTAGGTGCAGGAGGTTGGGAGGCTTCAGCTCTTTTATAGAAGGGCGATGCTGGTCGTCCTACAAAAGACACTCTGTTCTCCGCCTCCATTAACAGCCCTTGTTCTAGTGACATGTCAGGTACACTTAAACACACGGGTCTAAGGTGGGGGCCCAGGGTCGGCGGTACCAACTTAAGCCCCCACCTGTGTTGGATTGTTTTGTTGTGGTTATTGGGGTGGACGCATATGTTTTCCTATGTTGAACTTGAAGTGTTAATTCTCAGTGCAGATAAAATGGAAGCGAGGACATGGTTTAATACAGGCGTAGCAAACTGTAGGAAATGTAGCCTTTTTCTTTATTTTGAGGGCAAATCCATCATATTAAAGAAACTACTTTGAACTTCTGTGATCTTTGGAGATATTTCTTGGGTTTTGTTTCCAATTTATCGGAAAATGTTGACCTTTTATTTGGCAATTTGGCATTTGATTGCACAGGTGTCGCTTAAAGGTGACAAAAAAAAAAGTGTTTTGTTGTCTTGGAGCTAGCGTTCTATCCTGCACACGCTGCCTGCGTGTGTCTTTCTCACCCAGCGTAGAAGGAGCTGCCATAAGAGTGCCGAGAGTCTTCGTCATTCTTCCTCCTGTCGGGGCACGGCACTGCAAGACAAGTGTGAGGTGAACACTCCGCTGGCTTGACCGCGTGACTCACACTGTTGCGTGCTAACAGCGGGCCCTTGGGGACTCATGGCCTAATGTAAGAGGCTAGTTGTGGTCTCTTTGTGTTTTTATTTTAATTATTAAAGAAGCCAGTGGAAGCTGTAAATGGTTCCGACGGTACATGGGGCCTCCGCACGTGATGCGTGAGGAGCAGGAACTCTCCCAGACCCTTCACATGGCCTCCAAGTTTATCCCCATCGCCTCTTTTGAAGATCCACAGACCCTCTTTGATCCGCGTGCTGCTCTCCCAGCTGGGAGGCCGGGTGCATGCGAGCAGCCCCTTTGGTCTCCCATTTCAAGTCACACATTCTTTCCTTAAGGACCCCGGAGGTCCTGACCCCTTAGTAGCAATGGAATTTCATATGCGAAAATAGGCCAGACGTGCCAGGCTATTTGAATATGCACTCGTCCACTTTTAGCATTCATCATCCTTGGATCCTCAGAAATGAGTATTCATCTTCGTGGTGGCGTGGTGAGGCGTATGTTAATTTGGGCTGAAACAGCGACAGACGGACCTTCCCTGACCCTTCATCTTCCTCTGTGCTTTTGATATTTTCATCACGCCGATTACCAGTTTCAAAAGGGGGTCTACATTGCCTATCAAAGAGACAAAGTCTAGCCACATAAATCCTTGCTGTTGAATACAAACCGTAGTGGTGGAGGCGCAGAGTAAATGCCACTGCAAATGGGCTTTTAAAAAATAAATCGCATAATCACCCCCCCCCCCTCCCTTTTTTTTTTTTTTTTCAAATGAGGCTCTCGAAGAGATTGTGAAATCTGCTACATTGCATGACTCAAATTTATTGACATACAATTGGCCAAAGCGGCAAAATCCCATGCGCTCAATTTGTTGGCTTCCAGAGAAAACTGCAGTGTGTATTTTTTGTGTGACATCCTGTCTCAGTTACCGTACCGTTGCATTGTATTTCCATCCGGTGTTTTTTGTCTGCAGAGGCCGTATTTATCGTGGCTGTCCTTTTCCAGAGAGAGGCTCGCGACCTGCGATCTTCTCGAAATGTAGCGCCAAATACCCCAGAGGCTACAGGCAGCTAAGTGGTCCGTTGTTTCTAATGAAGTAACATGGATCCGGAGGGGTTTAAAACACTGGAGACATGAACTTTTGGGGCAGATAAGTCTATTCCAAATATCCCCCTACAATGGCATGGATGTGGGAGGAACTTGTTGGCTTTGATTGTATAATATAAAAGCCACAATGTGCTGAAGAGAGAAGCGGGGGTGGGGGTAAAGGGAGGCTGTGACCACTCGGCAACGGCGCCGTCCCCTCAGCCGTGAAATGACCTCATCTTTTTCGTGGTTGGTCAATACCTTTTCAAAGATGCTGAGGGTAGGAAGTGCTTGTGCATAATGCTGGTTTGATGTTTGACTTCTTCGGGGGCAGTCAGCCAGGCCACAGCCCTCAACTTCCTTTCCTTCTCCGGGCCTGCCTCGGCTACCTCTGGCAGCGTGACCCACGAAAACAGCGGGAACAATACTGCGCTTGTGCGTTGCTCTGCAGATAAACAAATGTTCTGAGGAATTCTGGTGGCTAAGGCCATATAGGGACTATAAGGATGGTAATGGAATTATTTCCGCACAAATTCAAGTTTACTTTAATCTCCCCTTGCCCCCAGGTACGCGACTAATTTTGCTCCTGTGGCAGAAAGGCAAATGTTGCCCAGGGCAAAAACATATATGTTTTCGGGGGGAAGTGCAGGCTTTTCAGGGTCTAGTTGATTGCTTAATAGTGTAGTTTATCCCAGTTTGTAGTACCGCTGATGGTGTGGTAATATTTACAGGGTGGTTTACATGCCCCATGTCTTTAATAATTACGTTCCACTGTGGCAAGGGTATGTAATTTTTTTTTATGGTCTTTCAGTTTTCTGGCGTAGCTTTGCAGGGTTGTATGAAATCCTGAAAAAAAGACACAACAGTTCACACACTTAATTGGGTGAACCCAAAGCGCATCCCATCCCACAGTGGAATGTATGAAATCCAGCGACTTCATCCGCAGGCGATGGTGTGGTTGGGGAGGGCGGGGGGGGGGGGGCACAGGGGGCTGGAGATGAGGGGGGTTGAATGGCCAGGTGTCAATAATCCACACCGAGAGCTATGTGGCCCTGAGGTGAATAGTAAAAAGACCCACACTCAGGATAACTCTTATGCTTGTTATTTTAAAAATTGTATCGACTCTTTATTTCTTATTAAATCTGCTAATACGCGGCTTGTTTATTTTTTTTCGATATTTGCATTTGCACATTTGCTTTTCTTTTTTTTTCTTTTTTTTTTACAATGATCCCCTGATCTTTTCTTTGAGCTCGCCTGCTTATGCGAGTCCATCGTTTTCCACTGCCTTTGACCAGGCCTCAATTTGACTCTGCACCGTTCTGCCTTGTATCTCCTCCTACTGATAGATCCAGCAACACCCCCCCCCCCCCCACACCCCCCCCCCCCCCACACCCTTTTTTTGTTTGTTCTCTCTCTCTCTCTTTACTACCCACCTGCACAATGGCATTGCTTGGCAGCGTTCAAATAACGTTGCTTGTCTGATTATCGTTTGCGGCCCCCTTTTATTGGTGTGTATGAAGATTGAGTTTGAGTGCAGAATGCACAACCTGATAGGTGTGGCTAAATCCGTATGGTAAGTTATGGAAAAATGGATTTCTGCCTTATCGTTACATAAGTGGGAGGAGTTATGTGGAGCGGATTCTGTATGCAAAAATCTGCACAGCCAGATCATGGGGATTTGTAGTTAAAGTACTTAAAAAAAATAAAAACAAAAAAATGTTGAACTTGCTCTCTCTCATTCACCCCTTACCCCCCCCCCCCACACATCCCCCCCCCCCCCCCCCCCCCACACACACACACACATACACATACACACACACACCAACATATACACAACACATACACAGTAGTACACACAGATCTTCTGAGATCCTAAGCCCTACTGCTCTGCCAGAGTAGGGTCTCCATTCCCTTTTGTCCGTGCCACTGACCTCTAAGTACATTGGGAGTGCACCTCTGAGGGGCCTGGCTCGCAGCCGGACATTTGATGTGGACATGCTGGAGCGGCGGGCTCCCCTCTCCCGGGCAACCAGGCCCCTTTGAGCCCTTACCCCTCACTGTTTGCCCAGCCACTCTCCTCCTTCTCTTCCCCCTCACCGTGGGACTGGAAGAAAAGCCCGTGAGACCTCATGTTTTTTTTTGTGCTCGCTGCTTGGTAGTGCCGCTGGTGACCGGCTTCCTTTGCACCAAAGCGGATGTGCCACTTTGACAGCTTCTTTTGTGAAAGTAAAATCAGAGGTAGTTGAATATTTAAGGACGACCACGAAGTTAAAAAAAAATGTCACTGAAAACTAGGCGAGAATCTGAATCACAGCATGGGAGCTTAAGCAAATACTCACTTTTATCCCTTCTCAGAGCCCCTCTGATATCAACCCCCTGTCCCTTTTGGTCTTTCTTGTTTTCAGCAGATTTGAGGAATATCGCAGGTTGTTTTTTTTTTTGTTTTTTTTTGTGGTATGGCTACTTTACATTCATTCATTTCCATGTGCACAATGAAGCAGAATTCGCCATAGTGTTAAAAAAAAGGCCTCTTGAAATCTTGTTTTATTTATACACAGAAAAATGCCTGGCCACAATTAACCAACCACTTTGAATGTCAGTTTAGGTCATTTTCTACCCTCACAAAAGCGCTGGACTTGGATCCCATGAAGCAGAAAAAAGCTGATGTAATGGGTTTAAGAAAATCTCCAAGGGGAGTCAAACCTCACCCACACACCCCCACCCCCTCCTTCCCTCCCCTCCCCTCCCCTCCTCCTCTCTCCTAAAATCCCACCTTTATCCACCTTTCAATCTCCTCTGAAGCACCCTAATATGACACACTGTGAAATGCGGAAGCACGTCAGATTTGAAGCTTTTTAGTTTGAGTAACGGTTTGTGACGGTAACCAAAAAAAAAAAAAAAAGGGTGGAAAAAGTTTATGATCCACTGACTTGGTGTTTGGGGTGGGGGGAAGGGAAGGAGGGGATGAAGGCAAAAGGGACAAGGGAGGATGGGGGGGGGGGGGGGGGGGGTTTGAAGAAAAGAAATCTCAGCCTTGGCACTCACACACACACAGACTCTCTGTGCATTGCAAAGCACAAAAGAAACCTGTAACGCCTCCAGATTCCTTCTAGTCAAGTATCAAAGACATGCTTTGCTTTAGAACAAGAGAGTAGTGGGTAGGGTAGGACAGAGTGAGCCAGTGAACCCAGCACCGGCTCGGTTGGGTGCTGCGAGTTAATCTCTCAGATAGGATTTTTCTCCCCCCTCTCTCTTCTTCGTCTTCTTCTCCTTCTCCACCTCCTCCCCTCCTCTCTTTGGGGATATCAGTATTACTGTGTAGCTCTGAATAGAGGGACTTGTCTAACCTGATCACCGGTCAGAATAAGCCCCGAGGAGCAGAGGCTCTCAAAAAACACACGCCGAGATGACGGCCTCAGAGGCTTTTTTGGATAAACCTGCCCACTGGTCCATCCTGATGCTTTCTTTTTAAGCATAGCTCATCTCTAAGACCTCCTGGTGTTTTTTAGAATTCCGCAGGCTTTTTTGTTATGTGCATAAAATGGAGGCTTCAAGCGAGCAATATCTTGTTGAATCAAATTTATCACATTTTGTGGATTTTTTTTTTTTTGTTGACTTGTGTTGACCCCCAAATGAATTTAATGAACTTTGCAACAGGTGCAACGCTTTGAAAGTTTGAGCAATTCATTTTTAGAAGTTGTTTTTGTTTAAGAATCCCATCCAAATTGTAATGGCCATTTTCTCAGCTTATGTTTGGGTTTGATCCCCAAAGCCCATTTGGCAGAACAATTGTTGGTGAGAAAATGTAATGGCCTATTTGCTAATACTCAACAAGTAGCAACTTAAAGGATCCTCATCAACAATGTGTCTTTACGTTAAGTGTTTCTAAATAACTGCACTAATTGCTTTGGCTGTGTACCAACTGCAATCTATGGTTTTTAACCATTAACCTTCAAAAGGTATTTCTGCTATTCAAAGGCGGGCCAATCTAATAAGCCTTTACAACCACATGTACGCGTTGTACCGCATTGTTTCAGTGCGACAAACACTGTGCGTCTTTTTCTTTTGGACACAACAAAGACAATGGAATCAATGGCTTGGAGAGCCTCCAAATAGCTTCCGGTGTTCCTGTTCTTGTCATCCAAGGTCTTTCCTCAAGGAATAGAAGTAGGAAGCTGAATCATTACTCCCCTGTTGCCACCCGAGCCGCATTTCTCCGCTGCATTTTTCCTGGAAATGGCCCTGGCTTTGTTTATTCACATTCTCATTTCCTCTGGAATATCATTAGCTCCACTGAGGGCCTTGAGCTCCCGGATTGAGCTTCCCCTCCGGTCCCCCCCCCCCCCTCCAGGTTGTCGTGAAAGGTGATCGTGCAGCCATTCACAGAAAAAGAGAGAGAGAGAAAGAAAGAAAGAGAGGGTTGGTGAGAAAAGAAGTCACAGATGAGCCAAGAAAAGACTTGCGCAAGTGTCGCAGGGCTTGATTCTATGGGAGCCAGTTTTCACAAGGAAAATCAATCTCTCATACCCCCTCGCCACTTATCCCTACGTGTTTTCTTTAAAGGCCCACACGTTTTGAGACGAAATAGTGAGATTAATCGCTGGCGACACTAAACACATTCCACATGTGGTCTATTGGTGCAGCCGCTCTCTTCATCTACTTCCCCCCAGAGAGCGGCGTGACCATGGCCTTCTGACCCGGATGTGATGTAGGTGAGCACTTCCCCCCCGGTTGTAGCCGGAGCACCCAGTAAGTGTTTCCTAAAGAAAACAAGTTGGAGGCGGCCGAAATCTGAAACCGGTGCTAATGCAAGCTGCCTCTCCACCTAACCCTCCTTCAGTAAACCTTGTGGTCAGGGTGAAAGCTGAGGTAAGGGGGGGAGAGGAGGGGGGTCTGGCATCTCCGGGCCTCGCCGTCTGTGTGCGCAAATTCATTTAAGTGTGCGAACATGTGCATGTACTGTAAGTCCTGTTCACATTCCTCCAGACTCTCCCTGACGGGGAGCTCCAGTCCTCTGCAAACACACAGTGCAGCTCCAGCCAGCGCTCTGGTTAGTCTGGTCTGGTCTCGCCGGGCCCTGACAGACACCGGCATGCACGGCCAAAACGGCTTGTTTGTGCAGTTGTTGTCTGGAAGGTCATTGCCTAAGTGCGTGTGTGTGTGTTTGTGTTTGTGCGAGGACTAAATGAACCTGAGCTTTGCAGAAAGCCCTGTCTCCCCACAGAGGTGCGACTGGATTACGACACCTTATCACCACTGGAATTGTCACACACACACACATATGTATTTATGAATAAAACCTTTGTTGTAATTCACTGAATAGTGTGGTACAGCCTTATGTAGGTGATCTATTTTACATACATTTGCCCTGATCAAAATGCATTCTGAAATTGGGCATATGACCGTAGTGTCGTTGTGTGTACAATGCATTTAGCGAAAGAAAATGAATTTACCTCTTGGCAAATGGATTTTTGACTGTTTCAGGCAATTATACCTACAAAATCAGAGATTTGGTCAGTTGATTGGACAACAGGAGACAGTGGAGAATGCCACCCCGGTTCTTAGGAAGCTGCGTGAACCATTTGAGAGACAATGAACGAAAAGCACCTGGTCTTCTACACACCGTCCGCCCAAACGTTGGGGTCTAGATAAGGTTGCCTTGGAGTGGGCTACGTAGCAGGTTGGGGAACCGCGGGTGAGGCAGCGGAGGAAGGGGCAATATGGGCCTGTGCTCTAATCCCATTCCAGCAGGCCCAACAACAGCAGCAGCAGCAGCAGCTTGCACTGCATTCCACAACCCCGGGGGCTTTTCAGGCTGGGAGGGAGGCCCAGCAGCATTCCTCCACGGCCGGGGCCATCAAAGACGCCGGGCTACATCAAAGGCCGCTCAGAGCCTAGGTGTTGATGACTGCGATCCCTCCCTCGGTCCACTTTTAGCCACCTCCACCCCTCAGCCCTTGAACGCGCGCACATACAGAGCGGGCCGACTGCGGCAGGTATGCGCGCCCTCCGGCCTCCCTCCTTCCTCGCTGGCCGCTCTGCAGTGGCATTAATCATAGCTCATTAAGAAGTGACTTTGACTTTTGTTTTACGGTGAGGGATGAAGAGGCACGGGATGAGTCAGAGCGAGGGGGGATGCCAGAGATATTTGGGGCGGACCTGGCATTGGATATAATAGCTGCGCTGGAGGTGCTGTTGAAGAGTGGCCGAAAAGTGTTGTTTGATTAAATGTACATTCCTATTCCATCTCAATTATGCCTTAAGTCAATAAGTCCAATATAATGCTCCACTGCTTTCTTGTATTGTATGAAGTAATTTTAAAATGGAAATTTTACTTAGTGGAGTTTTTAGCCTTTTCTCCTTTTTGAGTAATCTTTTCGTGAAGATCGTATTGAGCATGTGTGCTCTGCTAGCTTTGTGCTGCATAGCATTATTAATGAGCCCCGTTTCCCTTTTGCCTGTTACTTTATTTAGTTATGCTAATTCATTCACAGTGACAAATATTTTATGCGTGCGTGTTTACCTTGTGTCTTATTCTGCCTTGTAAGGAAATGAGGCTCTTGCACATGGAGACATTATGTTTGTTTGCTGCAGGGAGGTGGGACCCCCCTCTCTTTCCAAAATGGTGGCACTCTGCCCAATGTTGACCCCTGAACTTTGTCGGCCTCCCCTTTGTTCATGTCACTCTGGGTTTTAAAGACTGAAGAGCTGAAAGTGACACCAGGAAGACTTCTGAGTGTGCCTTCACACACACACACACACACACACGCCATTGACAGTTTCGGGATGCACTTGTCGAGACTTAATAGAGTCACAAGCTTGGCGTCCTGCTCAGTGTTAAAGCTGTCAACCCCAGAGCCTTGTGCTACATATCAGGACATTTACATGATATAAGGTGTCTCCTGCCAGTGTCCCCTGCTCATGCTGAAACCATGACACTTGTTTGCTTTGCCCGTTGCTATGAAGATGGCGTGGAGCCGATTTTAATGGAAGGGTTAAGGGGGGGAGGTGTAGGGGCTCAAATAGACAATTGACAGAGTGTACCACTGAAGTTCGAATCACAAAGCTGACCTGGGTAGGTTAGGCCCTTTACTATTATTTTTGACAATGTCATACATGTTTTGTTTCCCCTGCCAGGAGCGTGGAGTGTAGATTGTTTACGTCGCAACATTTTACCCGCAACTTTGACAGCTTTTCTTTCTTTAAATGACCCCTCCTGCATCTTGGTTGAGATCGCCCCAAAGCAAAAGATGCATGCTGGGCTATATTGGTTCAATTGCACCTTTCGTCGCCGCGGAGGAGACAAAAGGGAGGAAGTCTTCATTATTCCAGTGGAGAAGCGGAGGGATCCCTTTACGGTGATAGTGTTACAGGAGGAGGAGTGTTGGCCCCACCTGTAGGGCCGTCCCAGCTGCTCCACTGTAACTGGATCGGCCTCCCTCTCTCCTCAAGGGTACCAGCCCTCTTTGAAGTTATTTCTAGTGCTGGGAAAGAGGGGCAGAGAGGGGCAAAATGTGTGTGCGTGTGCGTGTGCGTGCGTGCGTGTGCGTGTGTGTTTGTGCATGCTATACATGGAAGATGTTGCAATTCAAACCTCTTTCTCATTTCTCCCATGTATACCCCCCCCCCCCCATGCATTGAGTGTAAGAGCAAATGTCCTTATCAAGATTTCTCACGGATAAAAATATTTCTTTCCTGCAGAACAGTCAGGTTATCTTCTGTTTAGTTTAAAAGGCAGTGCAACTTCCATATTTAGGCCAAAGGTGTCACCTGAGGCTATTTGTCTAATTTAATTTTTTTAAACCGAGACCGAGGGGGGGGGGGGGAAGCCTGACCAGACTTGTTGTGTCTTAGTTTAAGCTTACTGGCACTCTCTTCTTCAGCCAAGGCCTCTGCCTCGTAAATCCTGGTGTGTGTCCTGATCTGCACCTGGAGCTTAACCTCGTTGAACTGAGGTGACCCCCCTCCCCCCGGCCTTACCTGACCCCACCGAGGGGTTTCGCGGTGTCACAGTTTGGATAAAGTCCCACCACGTGATGTCTGTGTTCCGGCGGTTTTGTTTTGTGCAAGCGGGGCGGGGGGTGATGATGAATTAGTGGAGATGTGGAGAGATGAAAGCTGGAAGAGGAATTCCAAAATGAGCAGATGGCGACGAGACTTTGTGAAATTTTAACCTTTGACCGATCACTGTCCATCAATTTTGACTCCCCACATACTTGTTGGTTTGTTGTGTGTAATTCAGATCAGCATTTACTTTTTCTGCCGCCACGTTGTCATTGACAGCCAATGACCAGATCTTTCGATGAGATATGGCTGTGTGAATGAGGCAGCTGGTGAGTCTAGAGCGCAGAACCAGGGCGCTCAGTACTGCGTGTGCGTGTCTCACTGTGTGAAAGTGCTTTTCTCACTTAGTTCTGTTGCCCACAATAACTGCAGCTCTTGAAGACTCTCTCACCTCGTTAGTTTGACCTTCCGTGTGTTTACTGGAGGCGTGAATAGCGGGCTCTGCCAAAGAGAGGTCATTTGTGTCCTTATTAATAAGAGATTGTGTTGTTTTTGTGTACATCTGCTGAAGAGGGGTTTAGGTTTATGCATCAGCAGGGTTCTAATTGGATAGAGCGTGCTCTCATGTCTGCCCTGCAGGGCCCAGTAGGGCGAAGTTACCTCGTCCTGACCGCGCCGCAGTTTGTCAGGGCGGCTGGTGCTAACATGTTGACATTTTGCTCGTTTTTGCGCTTTTGGCCATTATTGTTATGCTTGATTATTGGCTTTGTGAACTTGTGGTTTAATAGTTTAGGTGAAAGATGTGGTGCTGATGGTATTTTTTTTTTTTTTATGTGGGCATCGCTTTTCAGGCCAGTCCCCACTTATCATAATGTCATTGTGTAGAAATGACAATTTCAAAATAGGTTGTTCATTGCCAATATTATCTCTGGGAGCGATACAGTAGGTGTTGATTTAAAGGTAACAGATGGATTTGCCAAATGTACACAAGAGGCCATTAACTCCATTTGTCACCATTAATTAGCATGTACAACGTGACACAACGGCAAGTTCTTTTTCCATTTTAGTGAACAAAGCTGCCATGCTTGTGTGTATATGAATATATTGCATGTGTTTCAGGTGTACTAAAGGTTGTGGCGCTGCAAGTGTTGGGTGTATGCTTGTTAAAGTTTAGTCCTGCACATCCTGTTGCATACCTCTCTGCCCTGGCCTGAAGTGCACACAGTGCACACAGTGCCCCCCCCCCCCCCCCCCCCCCCCCCCCCCCCTTCCAAAACAACTCCGACAAGCTGTGTGTGTGTGTGTGTGTGTGTGTGAGTTACACCACAAGTCCCTGGGGAGACTTGTCTGTGGGCTGTGATCACACACAGCCACCACCCGTCCACCTCTGTTGGCCAGACTGTTGTGTTATTCCAGGAAGTTGACAATACTACCCCCGTATCAAGGGAGGTTGAAGCACCGCACTTGGGAGGAGGAGGGGGGGGTAAATATTGGTGGCGGTGAGGGGAGGGATGTTGGGGGGGAGGTCGGAGGGGTTGGCCGAATTAAAGAGCCTGTAGATGGGCGCCACCTCACTGGGGTGAATGAGTTCATGGTGAGCGACGTGAGAGATGCCCCTGGGTTACCCCGCCGTCACCCATGTTATGTTTCAGACTACAGACGAGCCTGTGCATACGTCTGTGGTCAAAACGGCGAGTTGCGTAAACACATGCGCGGCGGCGGCGGCGCTGGGGAAGCAGATGGGTGTGAGGACTGGCGCCGTGCCTGGGGTTTTTTTTTTTTTTTTTTTTTTCTTCTTTCTGGATATTGTGTGCATGTGAAATAGGTGCCAGCTCTTCTTCCCCCCCCCGAACGTATAAAAGGAACCAGCGGACAACAGATCCGTCTGGTTAATCATTTAGCCCGCTTCACAAAGAACGGCTTGTAAAAATTGTCTTTGGCTGGCACTTGCCTCAGACAACAAGGCAGCTTTGATGGTTCTGACAGAAACGTGTCCTCGGCGTGACCTAAATGCCTGGACAAGATGCGTCGGTAAAAGACGGGTGCTTGGGATTTGGAAAAAAGATCTTTTTAATGATGATGTTTCAAATAATCTATAATCGAGTCTTTATGCCTACCAGTTAAGCTCCGGGATAATTCCCCTTTTCTAGTCTGCCCACTTGTCTTTGATGTTTTGAGCTCCTGGTGTGTTGCAGCAAAAGAACATTCTTGTTGTAACGCAAAGAACAAAACCAGGTTTCAGCAAGTGCATCACTTTTAAGTAGAAGTGCAGTTCAGCAACTTTTTAGTATTTTTGCTTTCTGTACGTGATGCATCGCTCACTTGCTCGCAAAGTTTTTGCTGGTTGGTGGTAATAAAGAGGATACTCTGCCCTTTTTTTTAAGTGGCAACTGTTTTTTTTAAGGCTTTAATGTGGGAAAACAAACTTGCTGATTATTTCTCTTTATGGTTCCCCATATGCAGTTGAGCGTTGCTTGAGTGCAGGTGAGGATACATCAGTGAAATGCACATGCATGCAAAGCCGTGCAGGGGCAGCCAAAAAAAAAAGTTGGTTTTTGGACAGACGAGGGCTGGGAGGGGTGGGGGGCTGTAACCAGGGCCACCAATAATTTGGAGAGAGAGAGGCAAAAAGGGGGTGCGGCAGGGGGAGGAGGAGGGGCAGAAGGAGTGGGTGTTGTATGATCAAAGGCTCAGCGAATTGTGTCACAGACAGACGGAGAAGAATGGCGTTGGATGGTGTGACTTGCATTTTGATTTCCTTTGAGAGCCGGGGGGGCGGAATGGAGCCGGGGGTGGGGGTGTCAGGGGAGGCGCTGGTGGGAGTTCTTTAGTAGCAGGGCCCTGTTTTGATCCCATTACCGACTGTTATCAGGTCACTTGTTTGTGGTCGAGAAAGTGTTTTAACCCAAAACTTGCTTCATGTGCTTTATCAGTTTTATGCGTGCTCTCCAGTCACCTTTTGTATTTATAGGAAAATCGAAATATGGGCGGGAAAAAAGTGCCAACACTCACCTGGCACTTCACATCAGTAGAGGAAGAAAGGAAAAAATACACTGAATTCAACTTTGGAAATTACAGTGAAACAGCACAATTGTTTATTCGATTGCTAATAACATGTTGTAATGGACGTCATTGCCTTGGAAGATGGTATCGGTTGGTTTGGAAATTAAAGACGACCCCGTGTGCTAGGGCCTCCTCTACAGGTGGAGGGGTCCTGAATTGGCTGGGGGGGGTGGCGCTTGAGTGGCAGGTGGAGTTCAAATCCCCCGGCAGGATTTCATTGAGAGTGTGGCCTGTGTAACGGGATATTCATGTGAAAGGCTGCCTCCCCCAGGGGCGAGACAGGCAGGGCCGAACAAGGGCCGCCCCCTCGTGGCGCATTCTGCGGGCGCCAGATGCCCTTCACCTAAAGCCCCGGGTGCGAGGAGAGGAGCTCAGCGGAGCAGCCCAGGGATTCCGGTGGGCCGAGCTCGTCTGATTTGGGGCCTAGTAGGGAAACCAAACAGTTGGAACACAAGAGGGGGACAGTCTGTGTCATTTTGTGTGTGCGTGGGCGCGTGCGGGAGGGCACGTTTGCATTTCGCAGTCATTTACTATTTTGTGTGCGCAGCCAGTAGCCGCGAACCACTTCACTGCATCCCCGTCTCTCGTCCGTACCCTGCTCCTTTGCCTCCCGCATCGCTACATCCCTCAAACATCGGACATAAAAAGAGAAGGATCCCTGTGCCGGAGATAATGGCGCAATTGCCAGCCCTCTAAAATAACAACATGGGCCACGACAACAACACTGCCCCATTTGGAGAGCAGGAGCCCCCGCACAATAGCCCAGTGTTCGGAACCCAGGGCGCAGGCGGGGCTCCCCGCTGCCATCCAAGCTGTTGGACAAGCAGGAGAGAGAGGTCACAATCACACAGCGAGCAGGACTCCACGTCCTGGTCCTCATTTAGACTCACTCACCCTAGGGCTCGCTTTATTAGACAACCCCTACTACACCCAGTCTTCCTGCTTTCTTCCCCAGCAGCGTGCTCACAGGGCGTCTCGCATTATAAGCCCAGTTTTTTTTTTTTTTTTTTTTTTTTTAACCTCTGTTGAGGGATGTGCTGGTATGCACTGAAGAGTTGTTAAGGTTTAGAGGTCGTGGAATGCAAGTTGGATGAAGACCTGACTAAGTTATGTATGTTTGCATGATGAGGAATGAAGGAAAAAAAAAAAAAAAGCAGCTTATAGACAACATGCGGTGGATTTGGGAGATGAAGGAAAACAAGATTACTACATCCTTGAGTTATTATGAAAAGCCGTTTTGAGTCAGAATGTTCTTGCTTCACACAGACCTTGTCGATGGATTTTTATTTTTTTTGCTCTAGCTAGGATTTAGAGCAACGTCTCATTTTTTAATCTCTCTCCTCACTCACTGTTATGTCATGGAAACTATGCGTTTTTTATTTTTATTTTTCCAATTCAGCATCTACCGTTAATTCCTACCCCCACTCGATGACGACCTTATTATCAGGTTTCATCCTGGAGATGAAAAGAAAAGTAGCCGTATGTCTCCCGGTGTACACATTCCCTCCTCATTTGATTCCTGATTTGCATCGGAACCTCCTCGCTCTTAGGTGGGTCCTCCCCATAAACCCCTTCAGGTCAGGGGTTTGACCCTTTGGCACTGAAGTGACTAGGCGCCTTCTGAATATCTATCCAATTGGCCTGCTGCACGACTAACCTGCTCCCTACGTGATGAAGCGGGGTTCAAAGGTCAGGGGTCGCCAGTGGAAGAAAGGTATCTTGGGTCATCAGCGGCGGCCCAGGGCCCCCGGGTGGCCAGGGGCTTGGCGTCACAGTTCTGGCTGATTGGGGTGTTGTGGTCATCGGGTTAATAGGATAAGTGGCCTGCAGGTCAGTTTGGCCCAGTTCTAATGCTAATACAGGAGCCTGTCTTTGCACTGTTGCCAGGGCGGGGGGCTGAATCCAGGATTTTTTGGAACTTCACTTGGTTACAGTTTTAATTCAGCCTTGTGTGAATGGATCTTTATTCCACGAATGGCTGCGGCTTTTTTGTTTGTGTCTCCGTTGCACTGTTCAGTTTAAGTGACTGATTAATGATTGTTGACATTTATATTTGAACTTCCGTCATGGTATAGACCAGACTTGAGCACGTACACGTTATTGATAATTAGTTCATATGGATGACCACTCTCTAGCGGTGACAACCTGTCTTCCCTTAATATTTCCAAACACTGATAAATCTTTTTTCTTTGTTTTCAAGTATGGAGTTTGCCACTACTTTCTTTCTTTGGGCCCAGCACTGTTAGTGACGTAAATCCTTGGGCCTCATGCAGGAACATGTTCATGTTCTTATCTTGAAAATTCAGTCAAGTCATACAAAAATACCCAAATGCTTCTAACTTTAAGAAAATGGTGTATTTGACAGAAGTGAAAAGGAAAATTTGATTGTGCCTGCACCTGGTCAGCAAAGTAGCATATATAACGCATCAGTAAAACCATAAAAGGCTACACATCCTGCCGAGTGTGTCAGGAAGTGTTGATTCATGAAAATGGCAAAGTGACACGGTCCCTGTAATAAAGAAGAAATGCTTTGATGGTTAAACATTCTGGCTTCCGCAAGGTGGCGAATATCTACAATGGGAGGAGTTATGCACTCATTTATAAATGGAATGTCAATCTCACCATGCAGAGTAATTCACATGTTTTAATAGCTTCAAAGTAATTAAATATGCAATAAAAACTAATGACAATTAATCTCCTGTGACTCCCAAGACGGCTTAATAACCTGTTCACATGAGAACGTTATATTTTGGAAATAGGAATAGGCAAATTGATTATTCTGAATAATAGTTACTCCGTGTGTATTTGAAATAAATCCCCATCACTTCTGTCTTCTTTCCAGATGCATCCTCTGGGACTATGTAACAACAATGACGAGGAGGACCTGTACGAGTACGGCTGGGTGGGAGTGGTGAAGCTGGAGCAGCCGGAGCGGGACCCCAGTTGTCTCACCGTTCTGGGAAAGGTAAAGAGCCAAATTGTTTCATATTTGAAGTTGTGTTGTGTTGCGCCCCGGCTGATTTTCTCCCAATGCACGGGTCGTTTCATTTACCACCGTCGTTCACAAGTTCATTAATACTCCGGAGCTTTGTGCGGATACCACTGCCTAAACATGAGATCAGTGAGAGAAAAAAAAACGTTGTGCCCCAAGACTAGACTTATCACTGTCACATTTGCAAAACAAAACTTCTTATACTCCGGAGGCCCCTTTAAATGAGTTGAGTCATGCAATGAAATGCAAATGTTTCATAGACTTGTTATGAACATGCGCCAATTAGAACAGGAGTCGATGTCATAAATTGCCGCTGTTTAGTACATGTTTGTGTGCATTGTGTACTGGATGATGGTCTTGTCGTAGTTTGGCAAAAACGGGTTTCACATGGGGGCAGGACGGAATAATAATTGAATTACTGTTTTTTTCCCCCGTTTTTCTCTTTGAATCTTAAAGGAACACAGATCAAAACAAAATGTTCCCCCTTTTCTCCATTAAAGCCACTTAAGACATGACCTCTGATCTTTTTGTGGGGACGGAGACAATCCGCGGAAGGAGGATTAAGTTGTATTTTTTTATTCCTTATTTTCCCATTGCTGGGAGAAAAAGGCCTGAACTCAACTCCTCTCTTTTCTCCCACCACCTCCTGGTCTCCATCCTCCCTCCCTCCTTGTGTGCCCAGACCCCTCCTGAGTCTCGGAGTGGTATTTTATCATGCTTTAATTAAGTGTCCCTCTTAATGGAATGTACCAACATTCCCGGGAGGATGAAGGAAGGGGGTGGGGTGGGGCTGGGCTGGCTATAGTCTCATTTATCCTGTGCATGCCTGGTGACAGAAAGAGAGCAGCCATTCATAATTTAAGGAGCCCTTGTGCCGTATAGACATGCTAATGCTGCACTTTCTCTGCTGATGGATCCCGCTACCTAGCTGCAGTGTTCATTTTGACTTACTTATTAGTCTTCGGCTTGTCACGAAAAGAGTTTTGGTCATAATTTAGCCATGTTTTGGTTTAGAAATAAAGAAATGCTTTAGTTCTAGTCTAGTTTGAGTCAACTAGAGATCTGAGAATATTTCTTTTATTATTGCATCAGACAATAATTAAACGCAACTAATGAACATTACACTATGAGTGCCATGTTTTCTTTTGTTACACGTTTGTCGATTGTATAAAATGACTTCAAGTTGGGGCTTTTTTCCCAGTAATTGAATCACTTTGGTATCTTGTGTGAAATTTGACCGTAATAACAACTTCTGGCAATACATAGTTTCGGTCATGATGAATTGATTTTTCGTTGGGGGCAAAAAACCTCTTGGTGGGGAAAAAAAAGTATAAAATTGTGTGTCAGCATTATTTACATCATGTTAAGCTCTCGTAACTGTAATGCAAAGCTTAGAGTACACTTTTGGAACTTTTGCATGTAGAGTTAAAAAGAAGTGAAGCACCCAGACTCTGTAGCCTGCGCCTCTTGTCTGCCTGAGGAAAGCCACCACTAATGCAGCACACCCAAATCTGTCAGTGCGGGTTTCAACTCGGAATCATATGCAGAAATGTTTTTTTAATGAGATTAGTAGGACAGGGATGGTGTGATCAGACCACATCCACGTCCAGAATGTTGTGGCTACACGGCATGTGCCTTAATTATCTGGGCCACCTGCACGCCCCTAGTACCCGAAACCCCACCGCACTTTCCACTGTGGAATCAGTCATAGCAGAACGCTGATGAGCGGGCCATCCTTATACATTCTGGACTTGATATCCTGCAGGGGAAGGCAGGAGCCTTGGCCTGTGACCCTTTGGCCTCCAACCAGCCTGCGTAACTCTTTGCACCACTCCGTTTGCTCTGTCCTTATTCACCCGGGACTATAATTAGAGGAGGGAAAACCCATTGTTGCGCCTTGACAGACGGGCCCGAAAAACACAGCTGGGTGCTTTGTGTTGGCACTGCCGCTTGTGCCCGGCCAGACAGTGCAGTGTTTACCCCCTGCCAGTCTGCTTACTCTGCCCGGCCAGTCGGGGGTCACCGTGCCCAAACTCTGGTCTGGATGCTATGCCCACTTCTACACACTCACCCCGCCTGGTCCGGGCCTGATGCACGTCAGCCCCCCCCCCCCCCCCCCCCCCCCCCCCCCCCCCCCCCCCCCCCCCCCCCAACGCCCCCCCCCCCCCCCCCCCCCCCCCCCCCCCACCGCCGAGGGGGGGCCCGCGCTGGCCCCTGACTGAACCCAAGAGCCCACTCCCCTTCACTGCCACTCTGCCACCAACAGTGTCGGGGGCCTTGTCCGGTCAATTTAGATTCCATTCAATTATAGAATCCCAGAGAACGCACAAAACTGAATTGAAGGAGAGAAAACGCTGTTTACTCGAATCCACGTCTAAATAATATGATGTGTCTGGGAACACAAGGCCCCCAGCTGTGCTTGGGAGCTGGTCAACGTGTTGCAAGGGGCATTCCTTGCTCCATTTAGAGCTACAGTATCTAATCCAAACTTGCTCACGCACATGCGGTTTTTGAAGCAAAAAGTGATTGGTAGCGACGCTAATAACTCCTCCGATTCTGAAGATAAGGTATTTTCTCATCAGCCTTTTAACATATACATCATTTCAGAGCTTCTGGCTATGTTCTACATTCTAGAGCTTTGGCTCTTGAGTTTGACTCACGATTTTTATTTGTACTAAATTGTTCCGTCCGAGTGACTCGAGTGTATCAGGCTGCTTTTACTGTCGAAGAGAGGTGCTGGGACATCAGCGAATATCAGCAGTAGAGGAAGAGGAGGAAGAGGGGTCGGTCGCGGCGAGCCTCTGAAGTCCACGTGCTGGTCCTCACCAAAGAGCCGGCATGTCATGTATATGTACACAGTTTTTTCCTGCACTTCCTGTCTGGTTCCTGTGAGAGATGCGGGGCCGTTAAACCTCTGACCTTTTGTGTGCCACAGCGTTGGCTCTGCCCCCCCCCACCAAGAGTAAATCAGAGGTCCTACTGTAGCCAAATTGGTTTCACACCCTCAGGGAAGGGGTTTTGTTGTCGTTGAGTTGTGTGGTGTCGGAGAAGGGTTACGTCGCAAGGTGCCCCGGTGCGAGCAGGACACAGCTGCCAGCCGTTGCAGCTTATCGAGTCTCTGCTTTCTCGGAGGCATTGGGAGATGTAAATCACGCTCGCACCTCGGCACGCATCCGCTCTCAAGTCAAAGTATTTATTGCCGCCAACAATGCAAAGTATTCTTGTTTGTAATTTCCTCCGTGCCGCTTGACTTTCTCCGAACTGGCCCTCCCCTCCCTCCATCTTTACACTGTCTTTCTCATACATACTCTGCGTTGTTTGGCAGCTTCCGTGGAAACATGGAATCACGCAGCTGGCCTTTTCCGACCGGTAGGGGCCTTTGTCGCCGTGCCAGTGTGATAGCTCTCCTTTCAAGTGCCACAGTGTCGGTCCGAGGGCCGCGCGGGACCCCAGGCTTTTCATCCTGCCTGCGCTCTCATGACATCAGCCCCCTAACCCGAGTTTCCATGGGAGGAGGAGCGCTGGCAGATAGCAAGAAGAGCGGCAGTTACAGGGGAAGGGGAAAGGATGGGGGATGAGGAAGGCGAATGCGGTTAATGGTTTTGTCTGGCCTTTTTTTTTCGTTGTGTAGACGACGTAAGCAGGAAAACGCCAGCCATCCTCCCGTTAGAGCGCCGCCGCTGCTCGTGTAAGGCAAACCTCTTGGCCTGGCCGTGCACGTAAAACTCCCCGGTATGTGCTTTGTTGTGTGTGTGTGTGTGTGTGTGTGTGTGTGTGTGTGGCCTGGCGCTGCCCTCCACCAGCTCCTTCTCTGAACTACGATCGGTTCCACCTTAAACACCGGCCAAAGACAACACTTCATCGCAGCGGAGCGTAACTGGCCCCGAGACCCGACCGCTACAAGGCACTTAAAAATAACCGGAGCAACAAGAAAGGTTCCGAGGTCTCTATTGACATATCCTTCCAGAAATAAAGCTAGCTCCTTTCAAGTTTTTTTTTAGTTTTTTTGCCACGGCACACCATCACAAAAAAGTGTATCCTGTGTGGGAAGCTTTGTGTTTGACACACATACAAACTCGGATCTTAAAAAAAAAAAACACAGTTGCCAGGGAACAATGTGAGTGGGCACAGGAGTGTGTGTGTGTGTCTGTGTCTTTTTCTTCCGTGGCCCTCAAGTTGGCACTGTAGGACAGCGGGGCCCGAGCAAACAGCTGCTGCGTCTTAGTGTTAAGTGGCTTTTGGACTCCGACCGTGTCTGGCCTGTCAGCCAGAGCTGCAGAGAGGCTTTTTTTTTTTTTTTTGCGTGTGAGCGTGTGTGAGTGAGCGAGGAATGATGGGGATGTAGAAAGTGTGTGAAGAATAGAGAATAGAGAGACTAGCTTTAAAAAAATAATAGTAATAAAAAAGTAAGAAATGGCAACAAACGGATGAGTGTGATGACTGGCTGCGGGCCTGCGGCAAGGTTGGCCGTCCCACACACACACACACACACACACACACACACACACACTCAGGTGTGTGTTAGGGTTCGTCCCGGGGCCACGGCGGTGCCAGTGAGGTGTCATGTGGCGGGGCGCGTCCTAAAGACGATGCAGTGCAGGATGGAACCGGCTTCTGTTACTGCACGGTGTGTGATCGGTGGGTCGTTTTGTCGATTGCAGAAGGCTGGCAGATGAGTTTTCATGCACAGGGCCGAATGACACAACGCGTTGCTCTCATCTCTCTCTCTCTTTTTTTTTTGTCAATGTTCTTTTCTTTTCTCTGTGTAAGAAGACCTTGTTTACGGAAGGAGAGAAAATTGCTGTATTTTTATTAGATTTTTTTTACACTCTGCTGTCTCCAGCTTGTTTTGTTAAATTGCAGCAAAGTCCCGAAGTGATTGATTTACCATCGGCGGCTTTTGTGCGATACAGATGAAGCCTGTTTTTTTCCCCTTCTAGTTTTTGTAATGAGTCTTTTCACTGGCAGGCATGAAGATGCACCCCCCCCCTCCCCATGCCTGCTCTATAAATGATGGGTCTTTTTATATATTTGAAAGTGAATTTGGGGTTGTTTAACCCAGGGCAACTTCCATTTGTGTAGTATGTGAAGTATAATAGAGGCAACTTTATAAACCTTTCTGGTTTGGCTGATGCAGCAAAGTAAGGGAGCTGTCAGATTCCCATTCATCAGGAATGTGCTTTTATGATCTATAGTATTTGAGTATTTCTCATGCATTTTAACCCCCAAAATTACAAAACTTCCCAGATTTCATATTTTGAATTGTATCCAGGCAATAATAAAACACGACACCCCTTACTATAAAGTGCATTCACATCTCCGATGGTGCCACATTGGCTCTTGGAATCGAGGATGGAAACATCGAAACGTTTCTGGACTGAAGCAATAGCAGCCATAGAGCCGTCTGTAGCCTCGCGGTGTGACAGGTTAACGTGCATGAGATTTAGCTTTGCTCTCCCACCTGGCCCTCACCTCCAACACGCTGCACAAACGCTTCCAAACACCTCAGCGTGGAGGAAGGGATGGAAAGAGAAATTGAAAATGAGAGGAGGAGGAGCGAGTAGAAAAAGAAAATGGCTTGTGAAGTGCGTGGCACCTGGGGGGGGGGGGCTGCCTTTTGGGCTCTCCTTTCATGTTTGTGTATGCCTCAACTTGCTGATATTATCTTGTCCGCTCTTCCTGGCAGGGTGTCGGGAGAGGTTTTCACTGTGACCAGGCAGGGGCCTCTCTCTCTTGTCTCTCTCTCGCTCCCCCTCTCACCCCCTCACTAAGGCTGTGTTGGAACCATCACCCACCTTCCTACTTGTCCCGCCCCCCTCACCCTACAAAAAAGTCCCTCTACTAAATCACTGCTTCACCACGTTTCATGGCGCGGGGAGGCGCCTGGGTTCCAACTGCGCCGGTTACCATGGTCACTGGGAAGCTCCTTGTGTCATGTGCCTCAAAGTGAGCCATCCCTGGGCCGAATTACCCAGCCCTCAATGGGAGACCAAATGACCATTATTAGACTTCACAGCTCCGGCCCCTATTTAAAGAGAGAAGAAAGGAGCCCCGGGGACTTAAGATGAGAGAGAGGGAGGGAGAGAGAGAGAGGGAGGCAGGCGAGGGGAGAAAATGGAGAGAGAGAGAAAGAAAGGAGGAGAAATAAGAGGAAAGAGAAGAAAGGGCAGTTAGTACCACCGAGTTTGTTTCTTTTTTATCGTTTTTTTTCTTGTCCTTAATCGCAGTTGTTATTTGAAAGTCAGAAGCCGGCCGCAGCCAAAGCTCTGCTGTCTATCAAACGGCTTCCAGAGAAGACAGGGCGTCGCTGGATCAAAAGATGAGCGGTGGAAAAAGTAAATCTTCGAAAAGATAGCAGCAGACATCCACCCACGTCAACCAAAGCCCCGTCTTTTCTCTCCTCATCTCCGCCTAAGCCGGTCGCTTTGTGGGGGGGGGAGAATGTGCTGGGTGTGTGCGTGAGAATCCTCGAGTCTCGCGCTGCCGTGCGTGTGCGTGTGCGTGTGTGTGTGTGTGCGTGTCACGGCCGTTTTGTATTTAAGACATCGGGCCCACGGCTTGGCACGGAAGCTGGAAACCGAAGCCCCTCCGGTCCCCACACTGCTAATCTGATGCCTCTCCCAGCCGCAGATGAGTCCTCTGCATGAGAGCTGGGGGGGGGTGTAAATGGCCTTCCTGCTCCTTTGGTTAAAAAGTGTTGTTTGTTTGTGTGTGTGCGTGCGTGCCTGCGTAAGGTACCAAACTGGAAGAGACTTAGACGCGGTTTTCGGAGACCAATATTGCGACAGCATTTCAATATTAAAATGACACGTGTCGATGGTGGAATGGTAAACGTTGTTGCGTGCACCATCTGTTTGTATGTAACGGTTTTTCTCCTGGGCATGATTTCTTTGGTCGAACGCCATATACCGAAGATACTGATCATAGATGACTTGTTGAGATAAAACAGTGAGGTGATGTATTGGAATTGAAGCCGAGTCAGTTAACATACCTGAATGTTGCACCATCTTACTTCTGCTATAATAATAGCTGAGCTCAAATCCTATTTACAGCCTTTATTTATTTATAGCTTTGGTGGTTCACCGCCAAAAAGAAAAGTTGCGTGTTATGTTTGGTGAAGAAATGGAACACTGTTGGATAAAATAGGAATTGAACCGCCAGTTATGCGAGTTTTGCTTTGTTCCAATATGCTCAACATAACTGAACAAGTGTTTATTCTTTTACCTTCTTCTATAGTTGAATACATTTCAGAGGACTGCAGAGGCCAAATTTGCTCATGGAAAAACGTCGAGAAGGAAGCCTGTATGTGTGTTGTTTGTTTTTTTTTGTTTTCCCATCCTGTCGACCATCTTCAGATTAGGACAGTGTCCTAGAGTAGACCCCCTTAAAGGGGGAACTCCTCACATCAATGTTCGTTTACAGGTCACTACTGCATATGGAGAAAAAAAGACTTGAAAGCTTTTTGTGGCTCCAGGGGGAGGTGTGTGAAGGCTGATCGATGACACCATCGATCCAGGTTGGAATATGGGAAGAGAAAAAAAACAAAAAGGGTGTTCCGGGGGTGTGGTGTTGGAAAGAGGTGATCTTCCCAGGCCTCTGTGGGCGACCCCCTTTGCATCTACTTTAGGCTGGCAACTGGTGACTTTATTATCCACTACTAGCCCTAAACGCAGCACATAGGAGAGGAGCTGTTGGTGGGCACAGTGGGAGACAACAGGTAGGGTAAGGAATGAGGCATCACAGGGGTTTGACTGAGTCCCGACCTGCTCTGCCTTGTTTGCCCAGAGAGAAAACGGCAGCAGCTGGAGGAGGAGAAGAAGGATAGAGCATTACAGGAAGGAGAGGCAACTTCTCTTTCATGCAAGCAGGGACATGGCGGGCTAAAGCAGCTTCAAGGCAGAGAGAGAGATTAGCGGGGGGGGGAAAAAAAGACGATTTACGAGGAGGAGAGAAGTGGCCCTTTTAGCGGGATGCGCCGGCCTCGACTGAAATCTCCCAACCGCCGATACTGCCGAGTGGCTGTTTTTTGCTTTGTGGCACTTTGATGTCCGTCCCAGGAGTTTAAAAGTTAGGATAAGTTCTGTTGGGGGAATCGATTAGCACACATACACAGTTTTTGGCTGTTCCCGTGGAAACTGTGTCCCCCCTCAGGTTGTTTGAAATGGGGCCTTGTGCCAATGCGAACTTCACTCGTGTGTGTTATCTTGGTTCGTATGCGTATGGGGTTTCGTTGGCAGACTGGCATGTTCACATTGTGCTGTACATTTAGCCTCAACTTTAAAGTGTGCGCTCGGTGATGCGCTGAATTGCTCAGTGACATTAGACCTTAGGGACTGATTTTAAAATAGTGCATGACGTGCATTAAATGAACCAAAACAATAATTATTTCCCCTGTTTATTATTCATTTTTGCTTGCGACTATTCCGTCTTTCCTCCCTACCTCGAAAAGCACACAGCTTTTGGAAAAATATGAAATTCCAGAATACCTGCATTCACTTGTTCCTGAGAGGGCCTCGAAGCAAACATTTATTTTTTTAAGATTTTGCTTTTATCACTTATATCCTACCTTCTGTTAGATATTGAAATAAAACATGGATTATTAATTCATGAATGCTTCTTAACTTGGTGCCTTTTCTGAAACCAATTAAAACTTTCAGATTCTCAGACAACAAATCAAAGGAATTTGGATTGACAGCAGGTCTAATCAGTACAGATAATCATATTAATGAATTGCAGTATTTTGCTCCTTCAATATTTGCCATGGATACAAATCTAAAAACCAGGCATGTTATTGTTAATCACTTCTAACCAAGACATCACTTTCATCCAGACAGCTGCTATTCAGGCACTGGGTGGGGAAGAAGGCACTTAAGGGCTTGTATTCTCGTTCCTAGCCTGAGTGCTTGTTTATTTTTCTGTGGATCACAAAGGGCCGGAGTCCAAAACCGGTAAGAAAACAACATGGGAGGAACGGAGAGGAAAAGTGGAGGAAATTGAATTAGCGGTTGTCTGTTCCTCCGGCCCAGGCTGGGTCTCGGCAGGACAGAGCAGTGGGCAGCAGCAGGAGGAGGAGGAGGAGGAGGAGACCAGAAGGACCCTTGATTAGTCTGAGGTCAATGTTGTTTGCATACCTCTTCATGTATGTGTGTGTGCGCTCTTGGTGCAACACAACATCCACAAAAAAGAGTTTGACGACATTTTTGAAACAGTCATCGTTCAACAAGTGTTTCCTCTGAAGCCCTCCTCCGTGGCCGGAAGATAGCAAGCGTTTAAACGAACAATTATCTCTTTGTGGCCCTGCTGAAGGCCTCCTGACAAAACATTTGTTTTTGCATTGTTCGCCATTCACCAAGAGGAGGTCATTTGACCTTGAATCTGTGCGAGTCGGAGTCTCTTTGTCCGCCAAAGACCGTTTCGAAAAGAATAAATGGCACATCCCCTACAGCACTGCGGTGGGCAATGCATCCTGTAGTGTTGTCCACTTTGTGCTGTTCAGGTTATTCACTGGGCTTTCAATAAACTGTAAATACCGCTTTGTTTGTTTTTAAACCTTTGACCAATCGTGAAGAACGAAAGAAACACAGCAGACTTGTCTTCATCGTATCCAATGCAAACTGAGTACTTGCAATTTAATATTGATTTGTCATTGAAGAATATAGAGTAGGAAGCCGACCACCAAATATGGGTTGCTATTCGCTCCGGTTTTACAGTATGTGTAAACTTCCATGGTTTGCAATTGAAGAAAATGAAGTAGATAAATAAATTAGTCAGGATAGTGTCGGGATTTATTTCAGTGCAGGAAGAAGGTAGAAGTGTGTGTGTGTGTTGGAAGGTGACACTATCTTATGGGTTCCTACAATGACCGAGAGCGTTTCCCACCTCCCTCTATGTTTCTCTCGACTCTTTAATGGGGCTGGCCCGTTGCCAAGTTGTTCTGGCAGGCCTCCTCGGAGGTGCCCACACACACACCCGCATACACACACCCACACACACATTTTGATAGCACAATTCGCTTGTATAAGTCTGGTTATGCAATGGTGGGTGAATGGCAGACCCACAATGTGCACTGAGGCAGAGACGCCATTGGAGGGGGGGGGTTGCTGGTTGGGAAAAGATGAGGTGAAGAAGAGGAAAAGAACAATTAGCGAGGGGGGGAGGAAGATGGCAGAGTTGTCGGAAACACTGGAAGAGATTTGAGCTGAAAAGAGAAGTTGAATTGGAGAACTTCACTCAATAATGTTGGAGGCGTTTTTGTGGAGAACCTCGGGGCCTCCCCTCCGATGTGTACTTTTTTGCCCCCCTGGAGAATGCTGGGTTTTTCCACCACAGCTGACATTACCACCTTTTTAAGAGGCCTTTCGCACGATGGCCTCACTGTTTGCCACATTTTTTCGAACTAAATGAAAATAGATTCAAAGGCCTTCACAGAGGGGCTTGTTGTCTTTTTGTGTCGTTTTTTTTTTGCACAACTCTTTTCCCATTGTTGGATTAAACTAGTGGACAGAGGAGACTTGAACCATTGGAGCTGATTTACACTCAAGGATGGAGTCACTGTGGGACCTATGGTCATTACATACAGTGTCAGTGTGTGTGTGTGTATGTAAATGATGTACAGTCCAAGAGGCAAGATATGGGATCATTACCGGAGACCCTGTCTTTACCTTTATAAATGCAAGACACTTAAGCTTAAAAAGAGCTAAATGTGGCCCAATGTAATTCAATAATAATTATACACAATCAAGGAAGTGTTCAGACATAACCATTTTCAGTTGAAAATGAAAAACTAAAATGGTGGCACAGCATGCAAGACCTAACCTGTTACGCTTCAGATTCGTAACCTTGCGCCCTGTTAAACAAGTTATTGAATTTGAATTTGGCAGTAATGTTAAATGTTTTGCCAGATCAATTCTGTTGGTTTTATTTTTTCTGGCCTTTTCAAACTTTGCCTCGTGAACCGACCTGAGACCAGCACTCGGACTTGGAGAGCCGTGACAAACCGGTCGGCATTCACTTGCTGTCCCAACCTGTGATCACTGGTTTGATATTAATGGCAGACACTGAGCTGCCTGAGAGCTTCAAGTGATTCCTTCCCCTGCATGTTTACGTTGCGTAAACCGCCCGTTTATATGAAGGTGCTCAGATGGAGAGGAGACTTGAGGAGGCTTGTTCTCTGCCGGCGTGACACACAAGTGGATTTTTATGTGCTTCGTAAACATTTTTTATGCAGCTTGAGAAATGGTGTATCCTGTAAATTCCCCAGCAATTTACGGCAATTACAGCTATAGCTTTACAGCAATTACTATTAAACAGGAATACGGGAGGGGTTCAATATGGGAGAGTTCAAAAGTTTCTGTAAAGTGGGGGCTAGTTGAACATTGACTCAGATAAGGGGCATAAAGTCCCCTGTGATTATTTGACTTTGTCTACGTCTTTTTAATCTGTCATTTATGAGTGCAATTTTATTTGACATGAGTCACTGGAGTCGAATTGGATTTGTGAATTGAATTGGTTACAGGAGAGTGTTTATGTAATAACAGGAGAGTTGTTTTGCAGTTGTTGTTGTTGACCGCAAATCCCCGATCCAGCACGGTGAGTGTCCAACCAGTTGCCACACAGCCGTTATGAATACGTCAGGTTCGCAGACTGATGTGTTATGACAGATTGTCAGTGAAGTGTCAACATCAAACAGTAGCAGGTTAGTGAGGCGGTAATTTATGTAATTAAACAAAGTGAAGTTTTAAGTCTTGTTGACTGATTCAAATGGTTATATGATTCTCACGACTTTGTGCGCACACGCACATCGTGTACAACAGAATAAATGAAAAAAGATGGTGCTTCAGACATAGTTTTCGTTTCTTTCTCCAGGCTGCGGGGGGCTTCCAGTCAGATGACGCACAGCCGCGTAAAAAACACTCCGATTTTATTTTAGCTGAATGTATATAATGCTTTGGAACATATGCCTGAGAGAGAGGGAAGGAGGGGGGAGAAAAGGAGCAGCCACATATAAGGAAATCAATGGGAGAAACTATGCCTTTATCTTTTAATAAACCGTAAAGTCAGGAGGCAACATGAAATTACGGCATAATAGCAGTGGAGAGTCTTCTGAAGACTTAATTGCCTTAATTATAGCGCTGCCACGAGAGGGAGAAGGGGAGAGAGAGAGCGAGGCATGGAGAAGAGGAAGAAAGAGAGAGGAGGGTTGAAGAATGGAGTAGGACAGAAAGTGAAAGAATGATGTGATGAAAGAAGCGGTGCGGGAGCCAGATGTTGCAGGTGCTCTGTTTTGCACTGTGTGTGTGTGTGCGCGCGAGTGCGCGCGCGGTGCAGGGAGCGCTGCTGAGAAAAAAGTCTCTGTGCAGACGAGTGAAAATGTTCTCTCCCTCAGATCTTGCGAGCTTGGCAGGCTTACTTAGGGATGCTAAACATAGCTTTCTTTTTTTTTTTTTTTTTTTTTTTCTTTTTTTTTTTTTCGCCCTCCGTGTCTAGACTGGGCTCTCAGTGCTTTCTGCTGTGGTTTTCCTGGTCACTCGGAGAAGATTGTACCCTAATTCTCAGGCCTCCGAGCCAGCGGGGAAGTTTGTTTAGCCAGCAGTATTGTGAAGTACCTGTGAAACGCGGCGTGTCGTTGGGCTTTTTTTTTTTTTTTTTTTTTTCCTGCACGGTTGTCTGATCAAGCACTCCTCGGAGATCCTGTTTCAGCTTTGGGGAAAAAAATATATATGAGCAGCTTTTCTCTTTTGATGGATTTTAAGGGGAGGCATTTTTCTTGATCACTTGTCTCCTTTTTATCTTGTCCCCTTACTTCACTCTTCCATTTTGTCTCTTGTTTTTCCTTGATATATCATCGTCAGAAGGCTGTTGCATGCATTTTAGATGAAAAAGATCAAATGTTCCTAAACATATTTGAGTACGGATACTTAATGGAATGTCAGATCATGAAACGAGGGGAAATTCCTTCCTGTTGGAACAGCTGATCAAAAAAAAAAATGACATCAGTGGATACGATTACGTTTGTCTTCATTCAACGGAAGCTGAATAAATGTTGTGGTGTGAAGAGTAAATATTTTCCATCTGAAATGTAGTGAAAGTAACCCTAAACGTAAGAGCATTAAATAGCAATAAGGAAGTCAATGAAAACGTACAATACCTGAGTTGCGTACTCATATTTTTCCCCTTTTTGTACCTTTTTACTAACTGGTGTATTTATTGTGTGTTGCTCAAATGTCTTTGCCATCTGATGGCACGTTTTAAATGTCTTACTTGTCCGAGTTGGTGTCTTAACGCCACACACACACACAGCACTCACTGCTCCTTAGAACAGTGGCTTCACACAATGATAACACACACACACACACGTACACACACGTACGCACACGTTTGATCTCATTTGTACTCACAAATGTCCTCTTGCAATGACCTCACACTGATAACGGACAGACATTGACCTTTCATTGAGGCCTGTTCTGTCTCAATGAAACGTGTATGAATGAAAGCAGCGTTTTCTTTTTGTTTTGTTTTCTTTTTCTCATCTCTTCGAAAAGTTCGCAGCACAAGCTCTGAATTGCGCCGGCCATATCTTCTTACACAGGAACTCTGCCACTTGAAATCCTAACGTCAGCTCAACTCGGTGGATTATTTTCTCTCTGAAGTGTAAGGTTTTTTTAGCAACGTGGCAAAGTCCTGCGAAGAAAAAATCCTCGTACAGCAAAAAAAAAAAAGTATTTATCCTTCCTTTGGTGTCCGAGGTAGTCTTTTTTTTATTATTATTATTTATTTTTTATGTGGGCCGGGAAGGAGATGTGTCATGTTTTTTTTTTAAGAGAGCCAGTTTGCCTGTGGCTGCATTTTTGTTGTTGTCAGGCAAGTCGTAGGCCTGCCCGAGTGGAGATTCGCTATGAGGAAGATCTCTCTCTGCTCAAAGCGTCTTACCGAGAGCTATTAATTATTAACTCGGGAGAGCCGACTTCAAAGGAGCAGACTTGTGCTGAATTAAATGGGGGCTGGAGCGGTGAGAGAGAAAACTGGGTGAGAGGGAAAACTCCAGTGCAATTCCGCCTCTGCTCGCTTTTGAACTTTCCAGGCACAAAAGTGAAGAGAGAAAGGAAGAGCTTGTGTTTAGAACACCTCACTGACTTTAAAATGTTTCAGTGTTTGAGGCGTTTTTTGTTATGTAAAGACTGATCAGTTCGCCGAGTCATTTGGTCTCCAATGAGATACGAGAGCCAGACTCCTCAACAACTTGTCTGCGGATGAAACCAAAGGGAGATCGAATTGAGATGTAGCTCATGCACTTCAGACTCGTGACGGGTTCATATTTTTCCTCCAGCTGATTTACACGCAGGAGTTGTATTTGGTACCAAGAGTATTCTCCCACTTAAATCAAAGTTCTCTCGTCACTTTGGTTCTGTTTTCTTCCTGCTGTAACTTGTCTACGCCGCACCAACGGGGAAGAAGACTCAGACTGACACACACACACACACACACGCATGATGCATAATATGTTTAGTGTCATAATTGACTGGCTGTTATTGACAGAATGCAAAGAGGTCTGGTTCTCTTGAACTCCTTAACGCCGTTGAAAGCAGCATGTGTGGAGTAGAACGTAAACTCACGTTAGCATGCTAACCATTAACCCCTCCTTAAGGCCCGTATTTAACACAGGAAGAAGTGTTATGGAAAAAGGAAAATGTCCGTTTATGTCACAGTTACACGAGCAAGTGACAAAACAGCTGCTGCTTTATGCAAGTTTAATTTTAAATGGGTTTGAGTTTTCTACTATGGATAGGGTCCCTTAGCTTTAGCCGTCATCACGAAGATGGCGGAAAGGGAACACATACAGCTATATTGAGCAAGTGTAGACGGCTTTCTTTTTTTGTGTGTTTCTGCTTTGCCCGTGCACCTGTCGGGAGTCTCGCTCAGGTGCACAAGAGTTTTTTTTTTTGCGTTGACCTGAACAATTTGCCAGATGTCAGGCCTTCACGCTGAAGGAATGAACCCATCTGGAAGAATTATGCCCATTGGACACCTCAGTGTTATTTTTTCTCTTTTTTTGAGTGTAGTGCATCGCCTGTCTGTCAGAATGTACTGTACCGTACAGGGGGTCTGCATTTAAAAAGCATACTTGACTTTTTGGTGAGGAAAATTGCTGGACACGTTGGCCGCCGCCTCTTCAAAAAAAAAAAAAATCATCGTGATGTGTGACGAAAAGAGCCACCACTCCTCCCCATCTCCTCTGTCTGCACACCAAGCCGGTGACACATTCCAGCCACCGCGCTGTATACTCTCACTTTGATCCTCGTCCTCCCCTCCGGCGACGAAGAGCGCTGCAGCAAGAGCCCAAGGCCACTGGATGATACCAGGATAGGATCCCGGCCGCGCTCCTTCAGATTGTATAGTGCAGACATCAAAACGCCGCCTAAATAGGGCACCGTGAAATAAGTGGGGTGAGGACGCGTAGTATGGGGAAGGCAGAAGTAAAGATAAAGGATTTTTATAATTTTTTTCTGATGAGGGGAAGCCAATTTGGATACTTTGGGGTTCTGCAGATCCAAGCATTTCCTTTTTTTTTTATACGCCTTTAGCAAAAAGTCTTTCGGGGAAAAAAATAAAATAAACTTCACTGTTATGACTTTCTACTCTTAGATGAAAGAAAGTCACATTTTCTAAGCGGGTTGAAAATCCTTGATAACTTTATTCGACTTTAAATTCAGCTCTGCCTGGTGTGCAGTTGCATCACTTGGAGCTGTGCATGCAGTAGTGCTGGAATGAAAGTGTTGAGTGAGAGGAAAAAAAAAAAAGACAGATGAAGAGATGGATAAAACAAATAATATATTTACTCTTGGCTGTCTTTAATTTTGCTTTCTGGTTGGCAGGGGGAGTTGAGTCACAGCTGGGCAGAGAACTCCCCCTTGTGGCCTAAATTTGAATGTGTGTGTAAAAAAAAATGAAAAAAAAGTAGATGCCTGTTATCCCACGTTCTCCGTCTCGGTACGACTGACTGTATCTCATGGTTACTTTGCCTTCTGTGTTTGCAGGCAAAGCGAGCGGTGCAGCGGGGAGCCACGGCCGTCATCTTCGACGTGTCCGAGAACCCGGATGCCATCGACCAGGTTGGTACACACGCGCCGGAAAGATGACCCCGGCGTTCACGCTTTCAAGCACCACGCAAAGCCGTCTGTGTGAGACACTTTGCCTTTCACCTCAGAATAAAGCGCAGCAGCGCGCCCTGCCCTTCGGAGCGCGCGCGCGCGTGTTTGTGCTGATTATACACACAATGATCTGTCTATCTTTAGTTGTGCTCTAAAGCATGTGGACCAGCCTCGCTCTTTCAGCCCAACCTGAGCCTTTGAGCTCAGACTTATGTTCGGAGGAGTGCTCAAGGTGCTCTGAGAGGACTGGGAATGGATACCCGGCCTCGTGCTTTCACTAGACCGTGACCGATCTCAGGTAGCACGTAATTGCACAGGTAGCACGCATTACCTCATCCCCCGCCCCCCCCTTTCTCTCTCTCTCTCTCTGAGAAACTGTATGTTTTTTTTTCTGAGTGCACATTTTGGGGGGGAGCAGGCAACAGTCATCCAGTTCAAAGTGTAGTTCTCACACACACACCCAGACGCTCGCATTCCTCTTTCTTCCAGTCTTTCTGGCTCCTGTGTCTCTGGTGTGCAGAGGTATTATACCCGGAGTTGCTCCTCTGAGCGCCTTTGTCGCAAGAATTCTCCTGTGGTATTCGCCCTCGCCACGCCAGGCCTAGACTTGCCGTGTTTTTTTTGTTTTTTTTTTTTTCCTTCCCCCGGCTCGCCTCTTCTTCTCTGCCGCTGGGTCGTAAAGCGCGTAGCTGTGAGATAAAAGGGATTGCGCAGAGACCACATGAAAGGCAGCGCTGGGCGGTTGTGTTAAATTCCCCCAAGAGGCATTTCCAGTCAGAGCGGCCCGATCAGCACAGACAGGACCCACAAGGCCGTGGGGCAGGGAGGAGGAGTTTATGGGAGAATTAAGGTCCTGAGGCCTAAATTGGGAGAGAGTTGGATGTACTTGACCCTTCTTTTTTTTTTTTTTTTTTTCATGTGAGGCCAAAATGCACTTAGTGACTCATGTACTGTGAGAGGTTTGATTTCAGGGAAAAGTGGAGTGTCTGCCCCCCTGATTCCAGTTCATGCTTGTATTTATACCTACCCTTTTAATCGGTTTATATTGTTCGTCAATGACTAAGGTTGGGTGCGAGTGGAGCCGCTTCTCATAAGCGGCAGCGGCACCCCAGAGTCAAATGGCAGATCAAAGGTTTATACGTCTATACTTTTTGAATATTTCACTGGGGAACGTGACGACAGCAGAAGAAATAGAAATGCCAATATCCTTGGTATTTCCCTCGGGCTTTTCAAATTACAGATCCCACCTAGCAGCCGAGAGAGAGGGCAGAACGGAGAGGGAGAGGAGGAGTAGAGGAGTCTTTCAACTGACTCGAAAGCAAGGACATACACATTGACTATTTCCTCCTGCTCCCTCAGGCAAACTGTGACCACAGTTTGCATGTATTGAGCCTATAGGTCATTTTCCCCAGTTGGTAAAAAGATTCTCAGATTGTTTTTCTTTTCTTTCTAGTTTGCATTTGCTGTGGAATATATTTTATTTAACATTTTTGAAAATATATTTTTTGGGATGGGGAAACAAAAGTGTACCGGAACACTTTCTGTTCACTTTTACTTGCATAGAGCCAAGTCACAAATTAGTTCCAGTGAAAGTTAAAGAACAACAATTAGGAAAAAACTCAATTTGAACAGGTAGAAACCTGCAACATAACCTGTCTCTATGTTGCACTTGTTTGCCTTGGACTTAAACAGGGTTGGGTGAGAAAGGATAGGTGTTTTACTATTATAGGTGTAATGGTGTAATTAAAACCATCAATCAGAGAAGCTATTAATAAAGGTAATAAGAAGGATAATTATTTGTAGTAATTATAATAATGGTTGAGCAGAGATACCTGAGGGATGAGAACAGAGGAAAACAAAAACTACAGAGAAAATGAGTGAGGGTTTTCCTTTTTTAATACGGAAAAAGTGAAGGAATTAAAAAAATAATAAAAATAGAACTAGATGGTTGATGATTGACCAGATGAATAACTTGACTGAATGCCGTCGCGTATCCGTGCGCATGGGTTTGATGTGTTTTTCCCCACTCCATCCTCAGCTCAACCAGGTGGGGGAGGACCCTCTGAAGCGGCCGGTGGTTTATGTGAAGGGCAACGATGCCGTCAAGTTGATGAACATCGTCAACAAGCAGAAAGTGGCTCGTGCTCGGATACAACACAGACCGCCGAGGGTAAGCGCTCTAGCCAAGTTCTACTCGTTTTTAGATGTAAAGGCAAAACGAAAATTCCAGCTGTGAAATCTGACCCTTCCCCTTTCTTCTCTGCTCTCCACTGTTCCTGAGGCAGACGACCACATATATATATATTTTCCACAGGGCTGTGAGAGATTAATAGCAGCCATTCAAAGAGCCGTTTGTTTGCTTTGGAATATTTGATAAGAGACCAACACACTTTCAGGTCAAATAACTTGACATAATAAAAAGGCCAGGAGAAAAGAGGGGGATAAGAGAAAAGTTGAACAACCGGGCCTTTTTTCACTGTTTTCAGTCGAGACAGGAGCAGTGATTTAAAAAAAGAAATAATATACACCTCCTAAAGGAAGAGAATATGGTTAAAATATATTTGTTTTACAGTTGCGACTAGTGAATAACAATTAAACGTAGCGTAAGAACTTCCCGATTTAACCACTGACGGTCATAAATCCCCATAGTAGGATCAGAAGGATTCTGGGATGAGTTGTCCTGCATGAACTCTCCGCCATGTTTTTGTGTTCTAAAAAGCGCAGTCAAATCGTGTGTGACGGTCCCAATTCTGCCTTTATTTGCACAATGCCGGGGAGGTGAATTACACCACCAAAGACCATAATCCAATATCCTGGTACATGAAAGGAGACGACCCCTGCATCTGTTTTCAGGCCACATTCCCCCTTTGACTGACTCTTTCACCGGCTGCGTGTGAAGATTATTTGACAAATTTGTGTTGCGCTTGGCCTCCCTTCCCGCAGCAGCCCACGGAATATTTCGACATGGGGATCTTCCTGGCTTTCTTTGTGGTGGTGTCGCTGGTGTGCCTCATTCTGCTCATCAAGATCAAACTCAAGCAAAGGAGAAGCCAGGTTAGTGTCTAAATACGAGCACTGCTATTTGTCGTCCGCGACTCGCATTGCAGCGGCGGCACGACTGGGGCGTCGCACACAGAAACGCATACCAAACACGCGGCGGCGTGACATCTTTGGGAGTTGCAGGCGTGGCGGCGGGCATCAGTCGTTTTATATAGTCGCCTGATTCCTCTCCCGTGTTGGCAAAAAGAATGTTTGGTGAGGTTTTTGATTCGCATGCAATTAACGCCGATGTCAGGTGTGATGCTGGTGCCAAGAGTTGTCACGAAAGAGCAGAGAAAACCCGCAGCAGCATCTTTTAGGACAGGTGTAATCCTACCAGTGAGAGTGTGCTTCTTTGTATTTGTGCGTTTTGATTTGTACAGTGTGTGGGTGTGTCACGGTCATGCTTCCATTTGGTGGTTAATTAGGAAAACAACTGGCTTCGAGAGTTCATTTTCACTATACATGATTGACATATCCTATGTTACTGTAAATATTGAACAAAAGTTGATCTCATCTTACTGAAAATACTTTTGATTGACCTAGATGTCCTTCAAAAAACGTTGTCATCAATGATCTGGCTTTGAAGTCACATAAAAGAAGAAAAAAAAAACTCTCCTGAGACACTGGTTAAATTAAGCCCGGGCATAAATAATTCTGCTTTGTAAATGAGCGAGTCACGAGGGAGGGGGGGAAAAAAAGGCCGCGACTACCATAAATCACAGGGGCTGCTTCACATGTGCTTCATTAACTTTAAGCCCAATAAGTGGTTTTGTATGTGTCAACTTACAGTCGTCATCTTTTACTCGGTGCATATCTCGGGGCAACGTGGAGCCGATTAAGAGATGAAAGACTAGGGAATCAGAGCCAGAGAGGGTTACATCATTGACTCGGTTCAAAATGACAAACTCAATGTCGTGACAACATCGTAACCCTGTCACGTTTTACAACGGCAGAGAGGAGCACAGTTCTAATGTGAAACACAAACGCTGACACTAACGGGATGTATGCGTAAAAGCCTCCACACAGTTTTATCTTTAACGTCTCATTTTGGGTCCTGTGTTATATTTAGCCCTGCAGAGCTCTTTTTAGTTAAATGTTATTCAAACATGCAGATATTTCCCGCTCTCACCCTGTCCCCCGCCTCCCCCCTCTCCCCCCCCCACCGCAGAGCTCGATGAACAGAATGGCCATCCAGGCGCTGGAGAAAATGGAGACGCGCAAGTTCAAGGCCAAAGGAAAGGGCCAGCGCGAAAGCAGCTGCGGAGCCTCGGATTCCCTGAGCAGCAGCTCCACCTCGGACTGCGCCATCTGCCTGGAGAAGTACATCGACGGGGAGGTAAATGTGGCGCTTCAGTTGACCCCCCCCTTTTTTCGCTAGTTTGAGTAACTCTCATATGTGGTAAGGGCCATGACAAACAGTGTCCAGGAAATCAGTGTATTGTATTTACCCCTGATGAATCAGGCGAGCTCATTCTGGTTTTCTGAGAGGAACGGGGGCGTTCAGACCAATGTATAGCCAATCAATAATGCTACAGTCCCAACAAATTCACTGATTTAATATTAATTGGCATAGTGAGTCCCTTCTTCATGGTAAGCTGTGTCGAACCGTTTCTTCTTGAAGCAGGAAATTTGATTTCAGTGCGTACCAATGATTAGCTAAGCAGACCATCCTACATTTGATGGACAGAATCGTCCATCAAAGAGGAAGCGTAGACACCAGAGGGCCGTGTGGGAGTGTTCTTGGAGTAACTGAGGCAGTGGGCTTGTAATTTTTTTCCTTCCCATACTCTGCAGACATGAAACATAATGCCTGTTTCGCGGACAATAGAATGGAAGTTCCCCCGATGTGTTCGGGGACCGCAGTCTCCAGTGACGTTCTTTCCGGCGCTTTTTAGATGTTTGGTTCAGTCTTTTCAGAGCACCTGGAAAGATAACGGTACCAGAGTGCACTGGGGTTTTGATTACACTTCCTGCCCCCCCCCCCATGTGGGTTTCTTTAATTATTGAAGTAGTCATTGTCGAAAAATTCAAATCATGGTCCGTGAGGGTTTACTGTTAGAGCATTGCTCATCGTCATTCAAGGACACTAGAGGGACAAAACCATGGTGCCCAGGAGGGGGGGGGCATGGCTGGTTGTGTGCACGCGTTATTTTGTGGTTACGTGTCTCTTCGGTGTGGAGAAGAAAGCACAACAAAGCCTGGCGCCAGGGTTGCACAGAGGAAGTGGCGATATAAAAGGCTGAATGGCATCAAAGTGGTTTTTGAGCAGTGAACCAAGTAACAAAAGCTGGGGTGGAAAATAGCCCAAAGATGAGTCACATTAGGCCACAGAGTGAAGTATTTATGGCAGTGAAAGAGCTCTCACTGGTAGAAGAACATTACAATTCATATTGACTGGGCTCCTGCTTTTGTTGCTTGCAATCGCTCCATGCCCATTCTCCATTTGAGTGCAGTGTTGCATTCTTTCCATAACCGACCTCAAGTGTAAGCCTGTTTTGTGTTTGTTTTTGCAGTGACACTGAGCGTCACGTTTGTATTTATACTGTTGTGTAGGATTTAGCGTTTGGCATGATGGGAAGTTAAAAAAGGGGACTCGACCACAACGATCGGTTCTGTGTTGTTTTGCTGCCACCTTCTGGACTTGTCATATGCATGATAGAGGGCCAACCTTGGAACTGTGGGAACCAATTAAGATCTTTAGATTAAAGCTGTAAAAGTAATTTAAAGGTGCTAATTCACAAATAAGTAATGACACATTTTCTTCCAGTTAAAATTGGAACTCTTTATTATCACATTGTGTTTAATGCGGGGGAAAACACATTGCTCAGATTTGTTGTATTTTTTCTCTACAGGAGCTGCGCGTCATCCCCTGTGCTCACAGATTTCATAAAAAGTGTGTAGATCCCTGGCTGCTCCAGCATCACACCTGTCCCCACTGTAGACACAACATCATTGGTGAGTTGGCCCAAAATGCAATTTCTTTGATGTATAGAAAATACAATGTCACTTTGTATTTTCTTTCTATGGTCACGCTGAATGTTATTGTTTGCTTTTTCACAGAGCAAAAGAAGGGAAATCCAGGAGCTGCGTGCATGGAACCTGGCAACCCAGTCCACAGCCGGCAGCGGGTGGTGCTTCCAGTCCATTATCCTGGCAGGGTGCACCGGGCTGGCCAGGTGACGGCCTATCCCACCAGAACCAGCATGGACCCCCATGGCAACGCCATCACAGTGCTCACCGTGGACCAACACCCGGATCCTCAGGGCCTGTACCCACCCCAAGCGGCGTCTGCCTTTCTGCGGAGCTATCATCCCACTCTTCACCTGGACCACTCGCTAAACCCCCACCACTGTGGATTAGAGCACCGCGCACCCCCCGCCTACCCAGCACAGCCGCATCACGCTGCCTTTAAACGACCCAAGTTCCACGGTCGCAACTTTTCCCGTGCCACCTGCTTCTCGCAGTACGAGACTATGTACCAGCACTACTACTTTCAGGGGTTGACTTTCCCGCAGCAGCCCGAGAGCGGCCCTGGGCCCGCAGTGGCGGGGCACCTCGGTGCAGTTGGGCCCCATAAGGGCCACCACGGCAGGGCCTTTCAGCAGGGCCTGTTATACCCCACAGTGGTACACATGGCACCTGCTTCTTCTTCAAGGGTAGGTGACGCCGGCAGCACTTCTGGCCTGAGCTGTTACCATGGCCACCGCTCGGTGTGCAGCGGTTACCTCGCCGACTGTCCCGGTAGCGACAGCAGTAGCAGCAGTTCAGGACAGTGCCACTGTTCCTCGAGCGACTCCATGTTGGACTGTACAGAGGTCAGCAACCAGGGGGTCTACGGCAGCTGCTCCACCTTCCGCAGCTCGCTGAGCAGTGACTACGATCCCTATGTGTACCGGAGTAAAAGTCCGTGTAGGGGCTCCGGAGGGGAAACTGGGGCTGCGGCAGTGGCTGCTGAGGAGCCATCATCCCATGCTCCCTTGGGACACGACTGCCTCCAGCTCCCTCCTGGTGCTTCAGGATACAACTCGGGGGACCACCTCTCCAACTGCAGTTTGGAGCCCAACTACAGCAGTCGCTCATCACTGGAACCGCGGGAGAACACTAGCACTACCTCAGCCGGGGCGCCAGAGGCCTCCGGGGCCGACAGGGGAAAAGGAGCACAGGACGAGTCGGGGGAAATTGGGGCCGCGGCGTGTAGCTGCTGCTTCGAGGTGCTTCCTCCCAATGTGGAGTGCAAAGGGCAGGACCTGGACCAAGCTGGGCCTCTGGCCTCGGGACGTCGTCACAGGGGGGTCGAGTTTCAGAGCGCCCCCTCCAAGAACTACTTTGCCCCAGAGCACATGTGCCCTTCTTCGGAGCAGGTGACCTTCGAAGGACTGCCTTGCTGCTTCTACAAAGAGATGAAGGTCCACAGGGCGACGGCAGCGCGCTACACCGACGACTATGCCGTCAATGTGCAGTATGGACACGCAGACTCGGACGCCTGCATGGGACAGGGCTGCTGTGAACTCAACCAGAGAATACCCATAATTCCTGAGGACACAGATTGTGAAGGGGGCACAGGGGCGGAGACCCAGAGGAGTTTACTGCCCATGGGGGTCGCGGTGGAGGCAGAGGTGCGGACAGGGGAACGACACGAGCCCAGGGAAGGTTACTTCCCCTCAGGACAGTTTAGGGGTCTGCCACATCCTCAGGAGGAGGAGACCCAGGCTCTGTTCCACCCTCAGCTCTCAGCCAGCCCCGCCACTTTGGCAAGCAGTACTTCGACAAACAAGGGAGGTCTGGGTATATGAACTTGAGCCCAGGGAGTAGGGGCATTCAAAAGTAGCTATTTGGTACCGTATCAGTCAGTCAATCATTGAAACCCTCGGTTGCCTTGTTCTAACCTTGCTCTCTGAACTGAGCGCTGAATGTTATCATCTTAGATTGTGTGGATGTCTACTGAAGTGGCCGGTCATTGCTAGGCTAGGTGTAGTGTATCAAGTTCCTTCCTGTGGCTACAAACCTCTCCACGCCAAACTATGCTACCATGGCACTGACGGAGTGACACTACAAAGACGGGCGGAGGCCGTTAACTGAGAGCAAAAGCAGATTGGTAGGGTCGGGTCAGTGGCATCTATTCGAAAACTGTCCGCCACCATCAAGGCTCAGGCCCCTTCAGCACTAAGCAGTTTGGGCCCATGTCTTGTGAGATGTCTTCAGATGTGGTCAAGACATTGCTGCATAGACTCCCATCTCTGGTGCAGGATCTAGAAATAGAAAGAGTTTTCTCTACGAAAGAACTCCGACGCTCTAAATTCACCAACATCTGCATCTACATGTATACATCTCGTATATGTGCGCACATGAACACTGACTGCCTATAAAGCTTCAACCACCAACTCAAATAGGTTGTATGGACATAGCTATACCAAAACAGAAAGACATGATTGTTTTTGTGTGTTTTTTTTTGTTTTTTTTTTACTTTTCAAGAGCAGGGAAATGGGTCTTTCTAAGCATTGGCGACCCACTAATTTCTCTGAGGAGAAGAAGCTATATATTACACAAAAAAAAAAATGCATAGCAATGTGAATGCAAGGCTGACACTGGTCTCTAGTCAATATAACACAGAATCTGTTTTATGCATTGCATTTCTGTCCAGAAGTGGCCTACGAGAAGTACCTGAGCAACATGAAAGCCTTACGCTGGTAAGCTATTTGTAGCAATATCTAAAGACACTGCTCTGCTTTGGGTTGACCTCCAGACCAAAGGGACAGTGTTGTGGGGTTAACGGATTTTCTGCAAGAGTAGAGTGTAGCACTCTACCTCTTGCCAGAAAGCCCTTAAAAGTGTATTTTTGCTGTCACTTACCCAATTTCCTCAATGAGGCTAATTAATACCTATAAAAAAATAAAATAAAAAAAAGGTTTTTGCATGTATCAAAAGGCCAAAGGAAAGTAGCTGGAAAAGACTCATATTTCATAGGGGTTCCTTATTGTACTGTGACTTTTTTTTTTTTTCAAACAATGCAGTTATACATAATACAATGTATCCATTTGAATCATATCATGCCGTGCATAATACATAATCACGATATCAATGCTTGTCATTCATGCCTTTCTGTTTGTCCTGCAGACTGTTTTTATACTGTTTCTATGAAATATACACATTCTCAACACAGAGGAGAACCTTCTGGAATAACCCTATTTATAAGTTAACCCAGTGCTGTAATCAAGTGAGAATCTAATCTTGCCTTTTGCATAGAGATATGTACCTACTGCAAATATAACATTTTGGGGTACTTGAGTCACTATTTAATTTCTTTTTGTTATTGTTTCTAGCACTTAAGAAGATTAAAATGTGTACAAAAATTAATATTTTTTAATTTTTTTAAGAGTATAATTATTTTCTGTCATTACCATTACAAATGTTTAAAGGCTAGAAATCAATCTGTGTATATTTCTGTACCTGTATAGCAAAACACATTTCATAAATGGAAATATGTTCTCTGAATATTTATTTACTAATATATTTATCTTTAAGCCATGTCTTATGTTCAGAGTGTATAAACGTTTTGAGTTATTTGGTTGCTTTTTATTTTGAGAAAAAAAAATCACTAACATGAGACTTTGTAAATACATGGTTAATTGCACACAAGACGATTAAATCTTCTCTGACCAAAAAACTGATTTTAAAACTTTAGTACCATACAGTTTTGTAATTAAAATGTACAAAGATCTGTAAAATATACAGTTTTATTCAAGTAACTGTTGTTGTTGTGTTGTCCTTCCCCTTTCCAGCATTCTACATTTAATTTCAAATGTCATTCTAATTATTTTTTTGTTTAAGAAGAAATGGTTTTATCCTTTAATAATCAGTATGCCTTTCACTGCTTTGGGAATAATTCCTTCAGATTCTCAGTTTACTTTTGGTATTTGCAGGTTTTATTATCTAACGCAAAGCATGGATGTTACAAAAATATTTAAAACCAATTGTATACAAATGGTTTCAATCACTTGGCAGTTGTCTAACAGCGAAAACATAATTGTACCAATAGCGACATTACTATTACCACTCCAATTTTCAAAATCACAAAAGAAAAATATAATAAATACATCCACTGACCTCCGATTTTCTGTCTGTGCATTGGCATCTGCAGAGAGGATCCCTGGGGCTCTGTCTGAGAACTCTGCAGATAGACTGTCCCAGAGCCAATCACTTATTTGTTTTCTTTTCACAGGAAGTGTTCGGATGTCACAGCTTGAAACCAGAGTGAAGAGCCACAACCCCGCCAGTCAAATTGTAGTGCCGTACGCAGTGGAAACCTGTGTCTTCTATCATACGTTTGAACTCCTCCTACAGAAAGAAAACGCCATATGAAGAGAATCGGTGGCACTGCAATAAGACTGGTATTTGGAATCGTGGAAAACTGATAACAATCACATTAATTTGACATAACAATATACAACGATAAATATTATCCATTCAAATAAAATACATTTTTCTAGATAAATTAATCTGGACAAAAACTGTAGAGTGGAAATGGTCACTGTTTTGCAGTGACAGCATATAAATCAAATAAAATATATGTATAGTTTAATTTATGAGGTTAGTTATCATTAACTTCTATTGTGGTGGCAAAACAAAACATCTGTACATGTGATCAAAGGCAAATGCCTGTCGAACAATTTGCGTAATTATGCTTCATAAAGTGAATTAAATAATGCAAAATAACAATATACGTCGTCCTAAGTGAATGTTGCAAAGACAGAGAGGGGTGGACGGAGTAGTTTTTCTCACCTGGTCAGGGAACTTGCGGATACTTTCCACCAGATACTGGTAGGACTTCCAGTCGCCAGCAATCACCTCTCCCAAAACTGGTATAAGCTGGAAACTGTACGCGTCATAAACCCTGAAAAACAAAATACGCAAGTTACCAGGAGCCAGAACCTGCTTACACAGAGCCAGCTCATCCTGCCAATCTTTAATGTATCCTATACATGTATGCATTATAGGACATCCATGGCAGATTGGCTACCAATTCCGTAGCATAGACAGCTGCAACCGACCAACAGTGATCAGGCAAAACCACAAGAGGGCAGTGTTGGTCCAAACTAGGACAAGCAAGTACTTGTTGAGTTTTCAGCCCCCTAAAATTAAATTGAATGAATCCATATCTAAATCTTTAAAAATCTAAACATTATAACCATCTTGAAGGATACTTATAGTTATTGTATTATATTTAGCAGAAACAGATTCAGCATTGTCATTTTGTCACTGTCTACAGAATATGGTGATACTGAAAATCTCTCCCAATATTCCCTCAGCATTGATAGATATTTAAACATCAACTGCCCCTCCTCACCTTGATAATACAGGATTTTTCACTTTGCTGAATTCCAAACACATGAACCTGCCACCAGGCTTGAGAACCCGAAGAGCCTCTTGAAGTGCCTGGAAATGAAATGAATGATTAACTCAATCATCTAAAAGTACACTTTCCGTCATAAACAATTCTAATAATCACTGAGGTTATTTATTATCCAATGTGGACCGTCTGTGCACCCCAGGCTCGCTTTGTATAGAGATGTTGGCAAACTAAATACTGCAGTCATCCTTTCTTTCCTGGGATCACTCACCTGCTCTATGTGAGTGACGTTGCGAATGCCGAAGGCGATGGTGTAAATATCGAACTGCTCGTCGTCGAAGGGCAGCTCCTCTGCATCACCCACCACCCATGACAGACCTGGTAAGCATCAATACACAAACACACACACACACACAAAGATTGTCCAGTCAAAAAACAAACCACTGTTGTCTTTTAAAAGATCCCCCCCCCTGTCTCCATTTGGATCTCAAGCTCTGTTTTGATGTGCATTTGCTTTATGGATTTGGATTTTCATTAAATTTCCATTTATGCATAAACATTACTCCAGAACATTTCGTGGAATCACAGCACTTCATTTATAGTCACAGAGATGTTTTTTGTTTTCTGACTAACTGATCAATGATGATTAACTCTTTCACCCACCACCACTGATGCTCATGCCGTCTGCTTTCTGCTTGCCAACGTTCAGCATCTCCTTGTTAATGTCACAGACCACGGCAGCAGATTCCCGGGGCCCGTCCGCGTCCCCCGTCGTGTAGCTGTCGGAGATGTCCTGCCAGGACTGCGTCTGCATGGAGCGCGCCACGCGCCGCGTCTGTTTGTCCTGCTGAGAACGAACGTACTCCAGGAAACGGAAGGCAATGTCACCTACAGGGGGACGGGAGTCGTGAACCAAACATCAACGTGAGGCCCAACCAGGGGGCTTTTCCCCTCAGCTCTGCGTGTCCTACAGACGCACACAGGCTACTTTACCTGTTCCACCGGCCACGTCCAGGAGCCGCGCACCGGGATGCGGGTGCATGGCGTGAAGCAGCGTGTCCTTCCACAGGCGATGAATCCCCAGACTCATGGCGTCATTCATGACGTCGTACTTCTGGGCCACGTTCTCAAAGACTTTATACACTACAAAGAGAAACACAGCATCAGCTTGGGACCCGTTTTTCCTCCCCATTATATTCTCTTCTATGGACTGTAACTGCACCGACGTTTTCATGCCCCCGCGCGTGGAAACGTACACCGTTGGTCAGAAGAGGCTACGTATTCTGTTAGCCTTCTATAATTAGCCAATTAATGTCCCTCGATAACCGGTGAGATTAACCCCGGAGGTTTGGTAGAGTTCCAATCATTATCCTAGTTGCCGCCAGATACTACTGAATTCAGCATACGTAGAAACCAATCATCCTTCCGGTGGATTTCTGAATGAAGTCCGTTGTGGAGCTGGAGATGGCAGTCCACTCACCTCTCTTCGCTTTTTCGGCCTCCGGCACCGACTCAAAGCCGAAGTGCGTCCTCCTGTCATCACTTACGCCACGACACGACCTCCACAATCCCGCAGACAGATCCGCAACCTCTGCACGTCTGTGGGACACACGTAGGACTCTCCGCTGCAGTACCCTCACGGACGCAGCCATGTTGCCTGCTTACACAATCATCACGCGTCATCATGTCGTCAGTCATAAGCGACAGTGTGAAGCAGTGATATTTCATAATATATTATAGAAGTGAAAAATGGGAAAAGCGTATAGTATGTCGTCCGAAATTGGACCAAAAACGTCCTACTAAGTATGTCCACAAATGACAAACAATTAAAAAAAAATACTTGTAACGTGCATAGCAACAACAGAAACAAAAAATATATATGGTAGAGGTGATAAAAAGTGGAAAAAAGTGAAACCCGTCATTGTATGGCATGTCGTCCATCATTTGACTAAAAATGCCTGACTATATCGTGAAAAAAAGTTAAAAACGTCAAATTCTATATAAAATTTCGTCAAATTACTTCAAGAATGTTAAAAATTAAAAACAAAATGAAACCTGCATAGGAATGTTGGCAAAGGGGAAAAAACAAGGTAGGGGTGAAAAACAAGTAAGAAAAGGTTAAATACAGTGGACTAATTTCCTAATTGTGTGTATGCTTTCTTTCTGCATGTGCATGATTATGGGATTATTAAAGGATGGATTTGTCTTTGTCTTTATAGCATGTCGTCAAAAATTGAAAAAATTGACATAAAACGCCTTACTATAGCCTTATGTACGGCCAAAAAGTCAAACATTTCAAAACACGAAACTAGTACAGTAGCATCGGCAGGGCATAAAAATTGGGTTGGTGCGAAAATTATGTGAAAAAAGTGAAAACGTCATAGTATAGCATGTCGTCAAAAATTGAAAAAATTGACAAAAAATGCTTTACTTTAGCCTTATGTTCGGCCAAAAAGTAAAAAAAATCAAAACACACAAAACTCTCACAGTAACATCAGCAGAGCCTAAGAATAGCGTAGATGTGAAAATTATGTGAAAAAAGTGAAAACTTCATAGTATAGCATGTCGTCAAAAATGGATAAAATTGACAAAAAAAATCGCCTTACTATAGCCTTATGTTTGGCCAAAAAGTCAAAAAATTCAAAACACTCGAAATTCGCTCAGTAACATCGGCAGGGCTTAGAAATAGGGTAGGTGAAAAATGTAATTGAAAAAAGTGAAAACATCATAGTATAGCATGTCTTCAAAAATGTTAATATTTGTCAAAAAACGCCTTACTATAGCCTTATGTTCGGCCAAAAAGTCAAAAATTT